>OMLF01057476.1:91372-109875 GCA_900302615.1 Holocentrus rufus | reverse complement strand
AATGTGACCCACTGGAGCGTTTCCTAAATTTGTTCCTCTATGTGCCTCTGTATGAGGAGGAGGTTGTTGGTTATTGTGACCATGACGACGAAGGTCCTTATTGTGACCTTACTCTAACCTTAACTCTAACCTTTTCCTAAACTTAGCCAAGTAGTTTTGGTGTCTAAATGTGACCAAAGCTTTAAGAAACGCTTTAAGAAACGCTCCTTTGAGTCGTATCAGAGGTGGCAACAATCAACCTATGTGATCGTATGGGTTGGAGGATGTGTTGCATATCCAGATCTGTTTTTATATGTTCTCTCCCCAACATTGGCTGCCTGCATTGACACGGTTTCTGACATGGGCCGGCTGTGTGGACTGCTGAGACAGAAACATGTTTGCTAAGCAGTGCACCTTTCAGCGCACCTTTTTAAAACTCCCTCATACTCTCATTACTTTTTTACGTTCAGCAGTATTACCTCCACATCTGCTACATTTAGGATTAACAGACTCAAGTTTCTGTCTCGGTGCTGCTAATTACTCCTGTCTCTGTGGCTGACCACTAATTGATGGTGATGCCGATAATGAACGCGAGCGCACACACACACACACACATACACACACACACACATACAATGTTGTGACCAAAGCCAAAGACTCGAGGTTTGATGACAGTTTTGTATGAAAAAAAATCTGTGTTAAGGGTTTTTTTGAGGATGGATGAATGGATGGAATCATGGATGGATGGATTAATAGATAGACAGATAGATAGATGGATAGGACTGGAGGACAGGGAGAGGAAACACCTAGAAACATAAAAAGATTAAAAAAAAATGCAAGGATCCAATCACAACCACCGTCATCCATCTGTGGGCGTTTGGCCTAAGGGACCCCTGGCACTTCTCCCTGCCCAGAGGACAATGCACTGAGCAGATGAAAACATCCATGACTGAGGCTCCAGAGTCTGGCTGGGTATACGAGTGAGTGGGTGGGAGCCGAGGGGGCAATAATGCTATATAATCTGGGCTGGGAGGGGAGGGGCTGAAGGGGAAGAAGGAGGGAGAACCACAAGAGGGTAAAGGAGAGTGGGGTGGTGGTGGGAGGGTGCTGGGTAGGCACAGAAACAGAGAAGAGAGAGGAAGAAGAACTTTAGAGAGAGAGAGAGAGAGAGAGAGAGAGAGAGAGGGAGAGAGCGTTCACTCCACAGAGAGTGGAGAATAAAAGAGCAGCAGAGCAAAGGAGCTTTTACGATGCCTTCAAGCGCTTGTGGTAAGCTCCCACTTCCGAGTTTGGAAGTTATTCTTATGACTTGTCACCAATTAAAGTGCTTTGGATCGGAAACAATAACAAAATTGACCCTGTGGTAAAGGCAATCTTAGGGCAGATGTTGTTTTAATTGGGAAATCAAGCAGCAATGGGGCCCACTTTGTGCTGCAATATAAAGAGGAGAAATCGGGCATGTATGTGATGGCTTGCTACATATATTACCAACAACTTATTGCACACATGACTGTTACCACATGTTGGTAACACTGCTTCAATGCTCTCTTAAACGTCAAACATCTTCCAAGATTGGTGATTATAGAAAATTCCCATGTATCCAAACATACAGCAGTATCATTCAGTTGCACAAAATGGCAATTAATAACTAAATACATCACTTTATGATTATGGGTGGCAAACTGGCTCACAGCAAGAAAGAGCCTGGTCCCAGATCTTGCAGTGTGTTTTTCCTCCCACAGTCCAAAGACATGCAAATCAGGTGGATTGAAGACTCAACTGTATAAACTATAGACATTAATGTCTATAGTTTATACAGTGAGTTAGAGCTGTGATGGAGTGCTGATGCACCCAGTGCATGCTGGATAAATTCCAGTGACTTAAATAGAACTAAGCAGGTAAAGACAAGGAATGAATAAACTTTAACCAGTAGCTATTGTCAGTAAAAAAAAATAAATTCCCCAGGCAAATTAGCACATCACCACATCTCAGTAACTCATGTCCTGTGGAAAATTCCCACTTTCCCTGTTATATTTACAACTTTGTTAGGTTGCTTGCGTGTGCTCAGTGTGTAATTATGATTTTTCCAACAGCACTTGAAAGCAGCGAAAGAGTATGTCGGCGTGACCTCCCCTTTGAAAGCACGCTGTCAAATACGGGGGTGGCAAGACCACGGGCGATGTAAGTCATCACCACACTACACTTTGAACATTCAGCCAACCCACCATGCCAACCGTGCTCTCTTAACGTATAGGAATGGATATTCACACTGGAACCATATCTTAAAGAAATCCTGTGATCGCTAAGGGATGAAATCCAATACGTTTTTTTTGGTTTTTTTGTTGTTTTTTTTTGCATTTTAAGCTGATTAAGAATTTATAACTTACATACTGCTGTTATTTGCCAGCCAGAAGCACATGATGTATTCTTAAGATGCAGCAGAGTATATTCACACATCAGGAGGTAATTTAGAATGATAAAGTGTGATAAAAAATTAACATTTCACCACCACGTTAACAAAATCAAGCATTTTCTTTACCTGACAAGAGAAATCAAACCTTGCACTGTTAAAATGTATATAAATATTCACATCTAACGGTATTTTACATCAGTTTGTAATAATATCCAGGGTTTGGTAAAAAAAAAAAAAAAAAAAAGGATAGGAGAGCCTGCACAAGAGAAAAGTTAAAAGTTTCGAAAAATATCTCTGCCGTTCTTTCATCAAATTTCGAAAAACTGGCCCAATATTTAATAAAGCCACTGTGAACTTGACAATTAAAACAAGAAAGGGCATGGCCTGTCACAAAATAAGCTGTGAGAGCCCATGGATTACTGTGATTTTACAACAGCCAAATGGTATTGGTAGGCAGAGCGCCAAGCTGAGCAAAGCTCTACTAATAATACAGTTTTAGGAAATAATTTATTTTTCATTGATAAAAATTAAATAATTTTGGTTTAACATCCATATTTAAACGAGCTGTTATGGGGTCACAGTTGTGCACTGAGATATCAAAATATTATATTATTCATATTTCAACAAACACTTATGTCAATTTATGCGCTTGTTTACTTTGTATTTTACTTTTACTTGCAGGGTGACGCAGCCAATGAGAGCTGACGACCATAACTATCCGTTCTGTATAGGCCGTATTTCCTCAACAGTTTGTCCACTCATGATGAAACTTGGTAATTAGGTTGAGCACCGGCCAGGAAAAATGTCTGCAAATGCATTTGGAAATTGATTAAAAGACCTGGGCACAAATGCCAAAAAAATGAATCATTTAATCTGCTTTTAATCAGCTGAATTTCATCCCATTTAGTGCTGACCGTCTTGGGCCAAGTATTCGTCAAAATCTACCATGTGGGTTTTGATTTGTCCATGTGAGTGTGGCTTATCACAAATAGCTTATAACTAAAGGTGTGTTTGGTTGTCTAATGAAAATCAACTGATCCTGCAAATTTATGGCCCCACAGTAAAGCCAGGGCCTAAGGCTTTGCTTAGACTGCAGGTCTGAGCTGATTTCTAGGACTGACTTTCCCTTCTGTTACTTGTAAGTGATCAGGTCGGATTTATGGGTTTGTGAAAGTCACATGAATAATTTTCATACCTGTAGAAATGCGATTTGAATTGCATGTCAAACCACATACAAATGTGGCTTAAATCTGATTTGCAAAAGTCAGAATGTGTTTTTTTTGTTTGTTTTTGTTTTGTTTTGGTGTTCAGACATGATAAGATCAATCTGACTCTGGATATGCCAAAAAATTATTTGGAATAAAATTTAGGCTGACAGTCGCTTCCATTCATTTCACCTTTCCACCTTTTGCATTTCACAGTTATGCCTTGTATTATTCTATCAGTCGATCAGCAACAAGCCACCTGCTGATGTCAAAATGAGTCAGAATTGTAAGATTAAGGAACATCTCAAATCAAAATGAACTTTGTTCAGATGTAGAGGTTGTTGGACAGTAGCGACCAGCTTTTAGCTTTTAGCTTGCAGCTTGCGTGGACATTTTACTCTTTTTTGCTGGTAGAAGATAAACAACATTAAGTAGATGAAGGAACAGGACTGAACAGTCAGCCCTGCTGTGATAATGGCTAGCATGACACATCTCCATAAACTTGATGAGACAGGATGAAAATGTGGAAACACGAGCACAATTAAGTGAGATATGAATACAGACATGAACCGAGCCGCTGATTATACAGATTGTACGCAGAAAAACAAATAAATGGCAGTGCTGCTGCCATTTATTGGGATAGTGCAACATTTGGAATCGCTGATCAAAATTTCATGCAAGATAATCAACCGTGTGGGAGAAAAGCTAATCAAGTAAGATTTAATTTACATGTAAAGTAGCTGTTAAAATTATGTTTTAGAGGTGTTACTGAGCAAATTATTGAAATTGTGAGCGTATTCACAACGAGGCCGTCCCAAAACATTGATCCACATATCAGTTTTGAAATTATGTTTGCTGGCGGTAGATGCAATGCACTTTGGAGTGAAAATGAATTGTGGATTTCAGCATAGAGATTTTATCAGTCCAATTGAACTTTTAAGCATCCCTTTTTTCTTTTTTTTTTCTTTTTTGATCACATTTGGTCATTATTTATTTATTTTATTCTACTGTATATTTAATTGCAAAAACCAAATGAGGAAGTGGTCTGCCAAGTTTTTTTTTTTTTTTTCCTTTTGCCATTCACCATTTGGAGCCCAATCTTTCTCAAAGGCCTCATGCATTTTTCGCCCTCCAGATTTTGTGTCATAAAATCTTTGGTTTTGAAAACCTCCCTATTTCTGGACTCTCAAGGTTGGCAAGTGTGTCATCCCCCCTTCCTCCATCCATGCCTTCCTCTCTCCCTCTGTCCATCTTCCCCTCCCCTCCCATCCATCCAGGCCATCAGTCTATGAGTCAGTGTTTTAGAGCCTCGGGGAGTCTGGCAGACTGTCTGCCACTTCATCACTGACCTTCCTCCTTCAACCTCCTCCTCCTCCTCCTCCACTCTGTCTTTTCTCCTCCTTTCTCCCTTGCACTCTTTTCTTCGCTTGCTCATTTGCTTGCCGTCTCTCGCTGACCTCTCCTGTCGTCTCTTCTTTCCCTTTCCTTTCCTCCTCATGCGCTCCCTCGCTCTCTGACCTTTTCTCTCTTCTCTTCCCTCGTTTCTGTCTATTTCTCTCCGCCATTGACCTCTCCCTGCCTGATGGTCGTTCTCCCTCTCCCTCCCCCTCCCCCTTCCTCTCCCTCTGTATGCATGTTGATGAATGCGGCGTGGTGGCCGGCACAATTACTCAGACTTGTTCATTTTCATATAAAGTGTCGTTCCGCAGCCAAAGTGCTGTGGAGGAGGGAAGGAACATATTCGCCCGGGTTTTATTAGAGGGTATTAGAGAGATTGCGGGGTGTTGCTGCAGAGAAAAGGAAGAAGGGAGCAGGTGAGGGAGAGAAAGAGAAGAAGAAAGGAATAGAAAGTATAGAGATATGGAGAATAGGAAAAAAGAGACTGTGCGGCCATGACGACTGGAATAGCTATAATATGCCACACAAAGCTGGAATTTGCCAAACCTGAGAAATTGCAAATGTCACACCCTAAAAGTGTTCCATTTACATTTAAGCGTTCTTATAGCAGTACTTTTTTCTTGGGGCTCATCAGATTTTCTGCAACAACAAACTTTCCACATTTGTCCTTCAGCTACTCTGAGAACAGTGCTTTATCTTTTTAAACCATTCCTTATTTAAACTAATGAGTCCTGCTAACCACAAGCTAATTAGAGTGCTCGCTGCCAGCTTTGGCCGATATAGGAGGAATGCTGTCGATGCCAACAAACTATTTTTCAACTCAAAAGGTACTTGGTGGAGCCCAAACATCCATCATCGCTTAAAGTGTACCATCTTCTGGGCTTTATTTCCAACAAAATGGCACAGGAATGTAATGCGGACTTGGAGGTCCTGTATGTCGGACTTTCCCACTAGCATGTGAACACACCACAACAGCCAAGGCTATGGGACAAAATAAATAAATCACTCAAAAATCATTTATTGGTGGAAATCCCAGATCCGGATCTCCACCAAAATTTACTCAACTGATCCTGAGGCCAAGGGCTATCTGTCCACCAGACTCGAGCCAAATCCATTGGTAAATTTCTGAGCTATCATGCAAACAAATGAATAGGCAGGCAGATGGGTGGAGACAAGACTTCCGTCCAACTTCACTGGCAGAGGTAATGGGGTTTAGTACCAATGCAGAGGAGATCATTGGTTCAATATTTAGAATGGACTGGTTGCCTGTTGACCACATTCATATTCAGATGACAATATTCAAGATCGAGTGCTTCATTTAGAGTCACATAAAAGGGCTTTGAGTGCTCTAGTTGGCTGAAAAGTGGTTGAAAATTCAGTACTTACATTGTATTGGCTGGACCGACTGTGGAATCCCCAACTGTCTGAAGTCACAATTCAAAAATCGTACTTTCTTCTTCTGCTTTAGTGTTGCAATCAAAGTATAACATAAAAATGTCCCAAACAAACCCTCACAAGATATTGTAAAAAAACTGTATGGGTTTAAATAAAAGCACAGTATGAAAAAACGGACTTGGGTAGTGTGACTATGTTGAAATTCATTTCAATTTTATTCTCACTATACCAGCATGATCATCAGAAAAAATCTTGCCTTTTCTCTGTTTTTTTTCTCTTTTCTATTTTCTTTTTTTATAGCCCACCCAACATAATGTGATTTGTGTTTTTCTTGCCCAGTAGCCCTGATTACAGTCATTAAGCAGCTCCACACCTACCACTAGCCGCAGGGCTAATGAAACCACAGACACTTACCTTGAATCTGTTTATTTTATGGCAGCACTTTAATTTTTATAGCATACAGCTGTTTTAGTGATACCTTTCAAACCAGAGCAAGAGACACACCAAAAAGAAAAGTAAAGTAAACTGACGGAGAAAGAAAGAGGCCCTCTCATTCTAAACTCAGAGAGATAGATAGATAGATATTCCTAGGTTTAGGTAAAGTAAAGGCTAATTTGAAGAGTTGCAGACAAAAATGGTTTTGTTAACACAATTACTACGCACTTGCCCTTGATAACTAGCCTTGATAACTAACTTTTAAAGATAGTCCCTGGGAAGGTTACATTCAAAATTTAATCCATTGCCGATTAATATTTAAGAAATAGTCAACAGTATAATTGGTTGGAAACATTTTCAGTATTATTTTACCACTGTAAAAAAATTAAAAAATTAAAAACAAAATTCAACTAATAAATAAACATGACACATTCTGAATCATTAGTTGGAAAGCAGTAAATAAAGGACAGAGATCAGATAGACTCAAAAACTTAACACACTGCAAAAGTACTTTGAAGTTATGTAAAGCTAGCTTGTGCACCACAAGACAGAAAAGGCTCTTGCCAATGTGGTTTTCTACCAACCTAGCAAGCAGTGTTAGATTAGATTAGTGTTTATCGTCATCAAAATGAGAGATGTGGACTAACTGATGAAGCTACACATGCAAAAACCTAGCTTACTTAGAAAGAAGGGGAGTGGGTGGTATGTGTTTGGGAATTCAAGCAGGCACCTCAGAGATGAGATCAGAAATCTTTGATGATCAATTTAGGTTTACAGCGCCCCCAGATGGCTCAACACAAAATTTTAGTTGTTCGACCCATTCCTGCATGCACAGTAGATTGAAAGAAAGAATGTTTTCTAATATTTACAGCACATAAATTTTACCAGTATCCTTTGACACAGCATGATTTGCTGTTAACCCATGCTGTGTTCAAAGATTAAAACAAAATACTTTAAATCCTGTCTTAAACTGCACTTAAGAGTTGAAAATGCACTGGAATGTAAATTTTAAAAACTTCTTCCAATCAATAACTCTCGAGACTTATTTGTCAGAGAACCCTGTGTAGAAAAAAATCATTTCAAGTGAGAAATAAACAAGATAAGATCAGCTTCATTGTAGCAGAGAAGAAAACTGTCTTTTACTGTATGAGACCGTTTGTCCCGGAGGAACAATACAACTTATCTCATCTCAAGCCAAGAAGCTTTCGAGGAACTTTCAAAGACTTGATATGAAGTATTCAGACCTAAGCAGGGAGTCGTTGAAGAGTCCTTTGAATCAATAACAAGAGTGAGGCATATTGGAAAAGAAATAGAAGTCTGCCTTCCTAGTTGCTGAAGTTTTTCTGGTATTCCCTCTTCATTAGACAACAGTGACAAAAAGAGAGGTAAAATAGAGTTCGAGTCCAGCTTAAAACCAGAGATGATGCAAGCATTCAGCATGCTCTTCAAACCCACTGACGAAACTCTCAAGTGGAGAGCAGTGTTTGCAGTCTGTTCTTGAAAGCAACCCAGCAGGCGTTTCACGGACGGTGTGGTGCAGGAGGTGAACAAGTTCAGCATCAACCTGCTACCGCTACAACATGTTCACAGTATGATACTGTAGCACATAAAAAATCATCCTGAAACAGGTTTGTTCTGAACTTGTATCAAAATGATATTTAGGTTCTGATTTCACAAAATGATGCAGGGAGCAGCAATGGGCAAACTACAAATTTCGTCCCAATTTGTATTTCCATGGGTTTTCAGCATTGACCTGTGCTGTTGTGCCATCCAATGTTAAAATGTTTGCTAGGAGCTGTCATTTTGATGTTCAAACTGGAATTCACTGGTGGGAAGAGTGGAAAATGGTCTACTAAAGTAGAAGTTCGGATACTTTTCAATGCAGTGATTGCAGTGTTTGCAAATCCAAGCCAACTCTGGCAGAATGCAATCTTTAGAAAAAGCACCACAATCCCACTGTAATTATACATTGCTACCTGCGGTATACAAATGAGTACATTTAAAGTTATCTGTTTCTGAATACTTTGGATTTCCCTGTATTTCTGAATTTTCTGGATACTTGTCTTACCAAAAACCATTCAGAAATACAATGAATACTCTTGTAGAAACTACAAGAGTATTCATTCCCAGTCCAGCCTCAGTTAGTCATTCCATGAATGACCTGAACAAACTTTTTGAGGGAGAGTCTAGTCAATTGCAGACAAAAAGAAAGACCCTTGAAAGCAACTAGCTGTCCCTTTCAAAGCCAACAACAACACACCGTAAGGTAGGAAGAGATAGCCTTCTATGTAATCAATTGGCATGTCAAACACTAATTCAGCCATGGGTCTGTTTTTTTTGACAATGCTTGTGTGTTTATGGATGTACACTGGCTGTAAGAATATGTATATGTATGCATATGACTGCCAGTACAGTATGTATATGTGTGTTTGTGTATGTGGGATTGTGGGCAGCTGTTTGCTAATCCCCCCTCCCATGGACTGCAGAGAAGTTATCTTTCCTGACAGAAGAAAGGCCCCGGCACAGGGAGGAGGTGTTCTAAATTCTAATCTCTCAACGGTTTGTCGATAACGCTGCTGGCGTTTTCACAGCCTGCTCTGCTCAGAGCTCTGTCAATTGGGTAAACCCAACGCAGGCCCAGATATTTCTCACACACACATATACGTGGACACACACACACACACACACACACAAACCCTCAACACTTCTTTATTTTCTTTGTGTCCTTACTGGTGATAAGGAAGCAAGGGCACAAAGACGTTGTCTCTTTTTTTTTTTTCTTGGAAAGCAGGAACTACGTGTGCCAACCAGTGTGTGCAGCTATGGAACTCACCCTAAAAATACTTGAGGAAGCTCCACTTTGCTTGTGTGTGGCAGTGATGCACCGCCGCTCCAAACTGTGCTCTTCTCTCAGTCTGAATGAATGAAGAAATCATGAAGCAACCAATTGAATTCATCTATTTATATTGCCAAGCCTGCTGCTGAGTAAAAGTAAGCCTGATGCAGGATGGATGACAGCAACAACTGTAAATTCATATTTTTAGAGCGGTATTTTAATGTATTTGTTAATACCTACAGGAATTAAATATACTTGCCATGGATTCTGCCTCTCTAGCACTATTCTAAGGGGGAAGAAACCAGATTGGGCTCTGTCTGCCCATCACACGCGATTCCTCAGCTTCTGTTGGCCTGTTTGAGACTTGGGGGAATGATGGACTCTGACATTTGGGTCCGGCATCTTGAATATAAAAGTGATTGGCCCACCACAGTGGCAAAACCGGGCCAACAGGGCCCTAAACTTCAATATCAATGATGGGTCAAATGTGATGAACTTTGTGGAATGATGCATTTTTAAACTGATAGCCAGCGTCTACAAAATGAAACAAAACTTGAAGCAGCAAAGTCTAAGAAACCGCAAATCACACATTCAAATAAATCAAGAAATAAATAAAATAACACCAAGGGCAACTTGCACCAGTTACGGGGAGGTGATGGTTACGGTTTTCAATTACATCGTTTTACTGTTTTCAATTACATCGTTTTAACTGACATGTCTCATTATGAAGTGAGGATACAACATCTTGAGAAAGACTTTGATTGTCTCTGGTCTTGATTTCTGGAGTGACTTTTGGCCCGGCAGGAATGTACTGGAAACCTGCGCAACCGGGCAAACGAGGCAAGGAAGACATTGATGAGAATTTGGTCCGACCTGACTGGTATGATAAACCAGAAGTGGGGAAAATAGGATCCAGGGTGTTATGCTTGAAGCTGCATGAGGTAACTTTGCACTTTGGTGGCTCAAAGTGACAGCTGGTGATAGCTGAACTTTTAAAATACTAGTGCTGTGCCTGCTGAAGATGTGCCTGTAGGAAGGGGCTGATTGCTTGGCCTGCGGGACTGCTGCTTGCAGGTTTCTGGAGGCTGCGGTGTGTGTTGGTCAGCGTGGTTTGTTAAAACTTCACACTCAACGCCGTGCATGCTCGAGGCCTCAGCAATACACCTGCCAAATGTGAAGACGATTGGCAGAACAGTTGTGGAGAAAATCAAAGGACAGACACACATACAGACATATTCATCCATTTATAGTTAGATGGATGACTTCATTACCCTGAAATCACATAACACACATAATCACATCAGTACACGTTCCTCAGCACAAAATGCATTCCTCTTAATAGGAGGTTGGGGAGGAAGAATGTGAAGAATATGTATGATGATTAGACTCTAATTTGCCTTGATTTGCATATCAATATATTTACTACAGCTCTTAGAGAGGGAGGGGCTACACTGGTTATGAGTAGTGCTGTGATTGTCAGATATCTTAGCTGCAGTCTTACAGTTTTGTTGCTGAATTGCTGCCAAAATGAGTCAACATTTAAACTTTAATCCCCATGGTTGGAAATGCTAGCTTTGTCATTAGTTGCTGGTAAAAAAGAAAGTCACCTGCATGGTCTGAAATGTCATTAAATAATGTGGCCTTGTTGCAATGGCAGCAACAGTGCTTTTGGGCTTTTTGGGTCATTTGGGCCAAAAGGGTCAATCTAACACAACTTGGTTAGAGGGGATGGGATGCATTCCTCTGTTGGAGTCCTAATGTGTACTTTAGCCATAGGAAGGTATTTTTACAATCTTTTAGCTTTAGCAATCACACACACACACACACACACACATACACACACACACATCCATACATCCAGGCATAGACTGTTAATAGTGAACACAGCGTCTACTCTGACAGATGGGGATCCTCTCCTTGGATTCGAGATAAATCCTTTTCCCGTAACATAAAACATCCATTATCACCCGCCTGTCCCTAATGGCAAATGGCATGAAGGTAGAGAACACACAAGCACACACACACACACACACACACACACACACACACAATCACAGACATAGTATATACACAAGCAAGGGCCAAAGTAAGTAATTCGATTTACTCACATAACTGCACTTCTGTAGCCTTGTGTATGTCTGGTTTTGCTGATTTGTACGATTTGTACCAAAGTATTATATTTTGCTATGTTTTAAACATTCATTACAGAGCACAAACTTTGGTGTCCATCTGTAAGCATCAGAAAATGGGCCATCATAAATTGCAGAGCTGAAATGGAATAACCGTATTTAGACAGTTGAATCTACAGGGTGCTCATCAGACTCACTGGTAGATTACATGCTTCTTCCTGGTCCTCACTTCAGTTGACCCTTGGCAATTTTACTTAGTGCTCCTTTAAAAGTGTCTACTTTGAAGTATGCCCTCTCATCCTTTTTGAATTGCATTGATAACATCTTACATGTTCTCTGCTCTATAAAGTAACTCTGAGTTAATTTTAAATTAACTTTACTTTTAACTTTATGTAAGTACATTTTTACACAAGTACTAAGTAACTAAGTAAAAATCTAAGCAAAGTAACAATACGTCTACCTCAGAAGGACATTTTAGTACTCTTCCCACCACTGCATGTAGGCTATAATACTGAAAATATATTTTCAGTATGACTTAGGACTTATAACTTAGCTTATGGCTTAAATGTATACATTTAAGTCATATTCACACATTTAAGTCACATTTAAGTCTTAAATGTATACATTTAAGTCATAAGCACGCACAGGCACACATTCACACACATCACTTTAATGCAAGCTGTATGGAGAGTGGTGACTTTGAAAGCACAATCTGTAAGCGTGGAATTTAACTGCCTGGCGAGCTTTGGCTTGAAGCTTCAATGTGCAAACTAATGTACACTGAGGGAGCATTTCAAGCGATATTTCACTTTGATATAACTTTTTTTTTTTTTTTTATCTTTTCAAACACTTTGGTATGGCTCCATGGGTAATAATCCTTCAACATTAGGTGCCTCGGAGGTGTGTATCCAACCGGCGCGCAGACATTCCACTTCTCCTCAGACATAATTGAAAAAGGTATTTTTTAAAAATTCTATTTCATGAAAACTCTGACCTCTGACTCCGACAAGAAATTAGTGTACTTCAAGGCACATTCTTCCACTATTAGCTATTCACCTTACCATCTATAATTGAGAGAATGGAACCCCAAATACCAGCAATGTTCATTCCTTGCTCTATAAGCGCTGAGATTCAAAGAGAATATATCCCATAAACAAAACATTTGTATCTCTCCTAACTTAACACATCATTTTTAAAAGATAAAGCACTGCTGAGAGTGCTTTTTGTGCTGGTCATGACACCTAGCCTGTAGTATCAGCCCACAGGATCCTTGGCTCAGCTGATTATACGTTAGCTCATTAGCTATACTTTTTACATTTTCTGCAAACTTATTAAACGTGATGATGAAGCGGTTGCTAGTTGAGAGGTGGACATCGAGGGCTGAAGTAACGTTAGCAGGTAACATTAACTAGCATTTGTAGCTAGCAAAATGATAGATTTTATTGTGAAACACTTACCGGACTCAACAATCTCCCGGTCTGGTACGCGGCCTCAGTGTGGTCGCTGCTATCTTTTAGTCGATACATCATGCAGCTCGGGTTATTAACTTCCTAACAAACCAGGTCTCTTTCCTGGCATTTTCTGCTCCATCGCCAGGTTGTTTGTTTACAGTGACGGTGTCATGTCAGCTCTCCCCTGACATTCTTTGTAGTAGCTGGTTGAAAAAAAGCTGTTGATGTCAGAGCATTTTTTTTTTTTAAATGTTGAGCTGTTTTCAACTTGAAAAAGCACCAGGTCCAGTGTTTTTTGAAGAGCAACCACAAAGTTGTTCCTTCCTACTGGTGGCGGTTAGAAAAAAAAGAAGCTAAATGTATTCACGCCTTGAGCAGTAATTGTGTCACGTTGTTTGAACCTCCAATTTAACCCCCGTTTGGTCAGTCAGTGTAACCTTGACGCTGTGGTGAGATGCATCATCTCCCCATGTTTCATCAAAGTCTGATTCTTGTTTTAAGAGATGTCTATGCATAGATATGTGGGATTAGAACATCACACCAAATGGCAAATATATTATTCATTTAACCTCTGTCTTTACATGTTGCACCATGACATGCATGTGGTAATTAATCAGCATGGCTAACACAACCAGCTGCAGCAACCAGTATATCTGCAAGTAGAACTGACACCTAGTTGACACCTATTACCATGCAATTACTGCGCTCACCTTAACATCTGTTACTGTCACACTGTATAATGTTCTTCCACACACCCATCACCATAAAGCTGTCAAATTGTTATAAGCTCTTTTGTTGTGATTAATACACTTTCTATGCAAGGGTTAAACACCAACATCATCCGCCACATGTAGAAAATGTTCCATGAACTTGAAACAGACAATGCATTGCTATATGTAAAAATCCAATGGTTTCAAAGGGAAAAATAACAACCAATACTTAAAGTTAAGGTTTTCTCATAAAAGTTTTTGGGCCAAGGTGAAATTACTCAAGGAAACATGGATGCTCCATCTATGCCGCAATACCTGTTGACATTTTCTTGATGTAACAGGGGAGATTTTCCGGCGCACTGCCCCACCACCTCAACACACACCAACACACTGAATGCTGAAGTAGCTTGCTGGGTCACAGGAGGCACCGTTGCGTCTTTTTGTGACAATGCAAGCTACACTGGATAACACAGAATGCCATTTTTCTCTGCTGAATATTTTTTACACTCCAATTGGCTTCTCAATTTGGTTCCCTGGTTCACAGTTTATAATATATGCAGTCTGCATCTTATAACAGGAACAGGGAAAAGCCACCCTCAATAAAATTATCAGTGGGGTGAAATGAGACACAACATTGTCTCATTTTCATGCAGCCTAGTAGCGCTGGGACTCTAATAGCCAACTTTCTGCTGTATTTCATATTTTGGTGGTTGTTCCACTTTTTAAAGCTTGTCCTTTGCCTAAATTATTATGAAGGTAGTCCTTTGTTTACCAAGCACTACTTCCCAAGTATTTTCATAGTTCAAGTTCAAGTTTATTTAGAGCCCTTAATCACTTTTGCAGTCTCAGAGGGCTTTACAGGCCCACAGTTAATAGAAAACAAACCACACCCCCTGACCTGAACCCTCACAGCAGGCAAGAAAAATAACTCCCCAAAAAGAGTCAGGAAGGGTAAAAAGTGGGAAAATTGTAGAGAGAGAGAAGCCACTTCCCAGGCTGGCCAGGAGTGCAATGGAGACCAAGTGGACACTCAAATACAGTCAATTGAAAGCAGAAGGATTGCAGAAGAAATTCATGATGCATTCAAGGACTCATAATGCATAACTCATGCATAACTCACTAGTACAGATGACCATTGCCAAAAAAGTATTGACTATAGAAACCGGAGATTTAGACCTGGATTAGCATGTGACAGCGAGTGGTAACTTTGGATTTTGAGGACTTCACTACCCACAAATCATGTAAAGTGATATCAGTGATATCAGGACATCCTTTGTTTAAAAAAAAAAAAAAAAAAAAAAAAAAAGTCTTCTTAGTGTGAGATGGTGTGGAAATGATGAAGAGTTTTGTCAATTGTGAATTCAGCTTTGTCTGAATGGAGCGCTTGCTAGCTCTTGTTTAGGATAAAGTTTTGTATTTTGTTCCAAAGTTTCAATTTGCCACTTGCTGTGTGTGGAGATGATTCCCTGGCAGCGATCATTCTAAAACCATAATTTCATTTGGGCAATTATGGAAAATAATTGTCTATGGTGTCTCAATTTGAGGAGACATGGCATTATCTCAGTTGTATCCTCATTTTGTGATTTAGGCTGATAAAATTGTATATCAGTTCAAAAAAATCCCATAAAGCAAGCCCATATGACACAACCACAGCAAAAGGTACATCCCCCCCATATGTCCCCAATATCACTAAAATGCCAGTTTCAGGCAAATGAGTTATTCGGTCATGTTACACACAGAGTCAGACAGTCACAGGCTGAAAATGTAGGATATATTCTACCTGTTATTTTAAAGGAATATGAAGTTCACTAAAACATCCATACTTGATAGAAAACAATAGAAAGCCCCTCACCCACATCAGTGGCTTTGATTGTTGCATGCTGAATGTTGACAATTTCAATTTGCCACTTCTCCATTCACTGCAATGTGTTTCTCAAACCGAGGATAAAAAAACAACCTCCCACGAAAAACATGAAGGTTGAATACACTTCAGAAGTTTATCAAAAAAGTAGTTGCAGATTTGTTTGTTTGAACATTTATCCAATTTTGGCTCTAATTTGAATATAAAAGATGAGCAGCATACAAAAAAAGTGGAAAATAAGGGTTAAAAGGCAAAAGCAAACTATACAAAGGAGAGGGAGGGAAACCACCATAATGTGCAAAAAATATAAAATATAAAAAATATATGAATATGATATAATTATCTAAAAATGTAAAAGATGATGCATGAGTTGAGAACCGGCAACATACATCACATTTTGTAACTCTCTAAAATATAACAAATGCCCCTTCTATTATGTAATAACACCTGCATTTTGTAATCAGTTACAGTTATCATTTGGCAGACGCTTTTATCCAAAGCGACGTACATCTGAGATTTCAGAACAATACAAGCAAGGTACTAGATGGTACTAGATGGTACAAGGTACTAGCAATAAGTTTAATAATAAACCCCTGGATGTATTCTTAAAAGTTATTACATTTTGTAATAACTTATTGTGGTGAATTATTGTTTTCTCTCCCCCAAAAAAGTGAAACCCCCACAGTGTGTAATAATCACCACATTATGTAAGAAAGTTATTACAAAATATGATCAAATTTATCACATTTTGTGTTCAAAAGGTTTATTCTATTATGTATATTATGTATATTACAAAATGCAACAAGTTTTTACAAAATATCAGTGTTATTACATAATAGAGGGAACATTTATTACATTTTGTAGAGTAATGAGAAAATGTGTCGTTATTTCATAATGCGTTGTTACAAGCCTCGGAAATACTTTGGATTGAATGGGGAGATGACTGAAACTGAAATCATCAACATTCATTTTACTCATCAACATTCATTCATTCATCACTGAATCAACGCATGTGGATGAGTGACTTTCTGTGGCTTTCTGTCACAAAAAGTAACATGTACAGACCGATGTTTTGCAAACTTCCATAATCCTGGCATATAGCAGCTTTATGTGTCGACTTTTTGGAGTTGTGAGGTTTCTGTGAGCCACTGACAGCCCACAGTCAAATGAATGATACGCATGGTGACAGAAACAGATGCTCAGATGAGTGCAATAATTAAAAAGGTAAAAGGTGCCAAGTGGGTAGCAATAAAAGTGGCATCTCTACCTGTAGATATGTTGGCAAGCAGCGGGCTCTGTTTTCACAAAAAATGATTCATTAACACCACGTGTTTCTGTGTGTGTGTGTGTGTGTGTGTGTGTGTGTGTGCGTGTGCGTGTGTGCGCGCACACGTGCGTGTGTCTGTGTCTGTGTGTGTAAAATGATTCATTAGCACCATGACAACCTGGACAATTGGTATCACTGTCGGAGAGCAAGGGATTTGACACACTGGGTGGTAACAGCAAAGCGTTCACACACACACACACACACACACACACGCAGAGTCACAGACAGTAAGGTGTACACAGATATAAGGAGGTTCACACATATACACTGAGCAATGGTTTTGCAAATTCGCATACACATGCAAGTACACACACACACACACACACACAGAGAAAAACACACATCACATACATACACTCACACAGAGAGTTGGTGGTGGAAGGGACCACATGTGTCTGGCTGGGTGACCAATGAGTTATTCTGTGACTCAGACACAGTGACATGTCCTCTCAACCACAGCCAATGATATATGACTAACCCCTGCTGTGTGTGTGTGTGTGTGTGTGTGTGTGTGCTCAGTGACTAAGATTGCGGTAGACCCAGCATTGTTGTGTGTGTGAGGTGATGAGATAGTATGAGTGAGTGGAAGAGGAAGAGAGAAAGTGTGTGTGTTTGTGTGTGTATGTCTGTGTGTGTGTGTGTGTGTGTGTGTGTGGACAATGACTAACCCAGTAGTAAATCTGTGTGTGCGTGTGTTAGCAATATGCCCGGGCCTTAAGGAGAGCCTCAGGGAAATACAACAGACAAATCCCACACTGGCTGCAGAGCTGGATGATGTCATTGCCTCCACAAACCAAAGCCAGATCTCTATGGATTTTCACCTTGTGCTTCTAGCTGTGTTGAGCCGCGTTCAGCCCGACTGAGGATGGGCATGGCTTAGCCGGCTTTTGACCTTATTCACGAGGCAGCCATTTTGAACGCCGGATGGGAAATTCTACCTTCAAGCGCAAGTGCAGCCCAGCCCCATCCTGCTGTTGTGTACTAAGATGCACATCATACAAACATTCATCACATCGCCAGCTGAACAATCATTTACAAATGAATTCATTTCAAGCATCTGGAGGAATATAGGTTCACATTTTAATATGTAGGCCATTATCATAAGCCACCACAATCAGTCCCAAAAGCATTTTACATACTAATACTAAACAATATATGCATAGTATACTGTCTTTTGCAGATAAAATTATATAAATTCAATCTACTATGCCATTTTTTAATAACTGGAAATGATTAAGGACCCCCTTGAAAACGAGATGGTACTTCTCAAGGGGTTACTCCTAATAAAGAATTTTACATGCAAGACATCCTACATGAAAGTATGTGGTATGCTTTTGAAAATCAAGCAGTTGTTGCAGGATTTT
>OMLF01057476.1:71217-84908 GCA_900302615.1 Holocentrus rufus | reverse complement strand
TAAACGCCCTAGCAACCATCCAGAACACCCTAGCAACCGCCTAGCAACCATCCAGAACACCATAGCAACTGCCTAGCAACGCCCTAGCAACCATCCAGAAAACCATAGCAACCGCCTAGCAACGCCCTAGCAACCATCCAGAACATCATAGCAACCGCCTAGCAACCGCCTAGCGACAAATGCGCAACTGCCCAGAACAGCCTAGCAACCTCCAAGAACGCTATAGTAATGACCAAGAAACACCCCAGTGTTTATTTTTAGTGTCCTAGCAACGTGTATCAACCAAAACTGCTTGACAGCAATCACCCGCATTTTCTTCAGGAAATGCACCTTTCTAGTTTTACCTTGTATTTCTAATAGCAAACTTTGCACATGACCGCTTGCATGCAAAAAGTGGACACTAAAGTTGTTTTCATTAACAGGGCTAAAGCTTTCAGGCTTTCTGGCACTGACAGATAGTGGAAAGAGGAGAAGGCCAATGGAAAAATCCCTTCCAACATGTTGATCTTCTGTAGTAAAGCCAAAGCACTATCAATACCAGTGGCATGAGTTAGAGGCTACCAATCTGGACCATGGTCTCATTTGGTTTATGGTAATTACATCAGGTGCCACAATTAATTGGACAGTGGTACAATCATATTTAAAAATATTGCAGCCAACATCTTTAAGCAATTTATAATATTCAAGCATAGCGGATGTTCCTCTTATATCTCATTTCATTATATATAATTTAATTTAACTAGAGGCGATCTACAAAGCACCATCCTGTCACATCCCAGCTCAGAGTAGTGATGATCTCCCATATTTAATAACTCAATAACAGTTTATAATTTGACCCTCTCTCTCTGTCTCTGTGTGTGTGTGTGTGTGTGTGTGTGTGTGTGTGTGATCAGGACTGCATCTGAAATAATTGGATAAATATTTGGGGATATTTGCTGGTGTAAACATAATATATGTGTACAAGTTCAAATTTGATATGGGCACCTCACACACACACACACACACACACACACACACACCCACACTCCCACAGATGGCTGCGTACGGTGGTTATTATTTTCCAAATCTGAAGAATATTTTGTCACAGTAATTCAGGTCTGTTGTTCAGGCAAGTGGTTTATGTATTCAGATTGAGCAACATATTTTCAGTTTTCTGAAATGTCCTTGGCTCTCCAAAACTCAGACTTTCAAAAGTTGAGGGGATAAAAGAACAAATGTTCATTTCCAAAATCCTGCAATGCACTCATTCTGAAATGAAACCACTTGTCTGAGTAAAACATTCACCGATTTTAAAACTATAGGATTCATTCTCTTAAAGTGAAAAAAAAAAGTCAATTATGAACGTATTTTACCTGCTATCCTAAAAGCACATTTTTTTGTTATAAATCTTTTCAATTAATCATTTTGTCAGCATAACTGTCCTGTATTTTTCGAATGGTTAATAATTCATCTTAGAATGAAATTGTCATTCGCAAGGTCACGAAAGACTTTGTTCGTTCATGCAGTGTCAGCTCTCAATGTCTCAATGTCAGTTAACAAAAGCAAAAGAAAACTGAAGATTTTTGTCACCCACCATACTTGTGATACTTTGTGATACAATGTTACTTTTGTCTCATTGTTTGTTTCATACATATATTTTAAGTATGTTTAAATTGGAAATTCCTGCACTTCTTGCTCTACTGAAAATTGAACCTGTCTTTCAAAACCGGCTCCATCACAACACCTCCTACACACTTCTATCTCTGAACTTCCCTCCGTGTGTGTGCGTGTGCGTGTGTGTATAACGGTGATAATTGTGTGTGTGTTTCTGTGTGTGTGTGTTGACAGTTTTGCCACGTCTGACTTGCCTGAGGTTTCTCTTAGGACAAATAGCAGTTTTCAGTATGGCACACACCATTAACTCTCTATCCTGGACATTTTGCTCTACACCCACACAAATCCCACCCCTCCTCCCCTCTCCTGCCCCACCACACACACACACACACACACACACAAAGGTGAAACTTTATGTACGTGTGGACCCTTTATAATGACCTACAATTCTGGCAGCACATGTTTTGAGTACTTGACGTGCTTCAGCTCAATTTACGTATTCCTACAGGTACAATTACGCAGACATACAAATACACACACACACCTACACACACACACCATCTTCTCAACTTTCCTGGAAGGAAAATGCTACTTGGTTCCACCGTCTGTCACTAAAACCAAATGAGGTGCTTCATCATAGTAAAACGAAGATGAAGGTCAATACAATGAACTGGTTTACAACAATGTGTGATTTTGAAACGAGTGCTTTTCGAGTGCAACGGCATGACTGTTGAAACTTGAAACAATATCCACCACTTAAATAAAATGGGGCGCTTCAGTGTAGCAGGCGCATGGGCTCTTCAACGATGTTATAAAATGAGTGGAATGTAAAAATATATGATGGTTTAAAATGAAATGGCACTGTGCTCAAGTGGCTTGGAGTGTTAAACTATGTGTCCAGAGGCCGGTGCCTGCTGGTCCCTTGCTGGTGGAGCTGGGTTTGTAGGTGCTGCTGGGTGTCACATGGGTATGAGGCTACTCCGTATATAGGCTAAGCCCACAAATCTGCCTTTTTACAATTTTTGGAGAATTATTTGTGTGCAAACAATGGCTAAATATGTAAACAACCAGACTACACAAATTGTTTTTTTATTTAGTTTGTGATTCTTCTCCATAGTTTAGCTTTATTACAGTGAGCTCTGTTGACCTAATGTAAAATGGTGCCTTCATGGGCAATGCAAAAAGCTGTATGCGTGATTTCGAAAGTGGAATGTATGATGTGGTGCATCTTCAAGTGGTTGAAGTTGTAAATATGACAAATAGAAACCCATTTCTGAGTTCAAAGAACAATATATGAGAACTTGGCATGACATGGATTTCTATCTAAAAAATGACTTAGATGTCACTTTCTTTAATATAAAAATAACTGACATGGGAGTCACTATAGATAGAAGACCGCCTCAGAGACGATTATCCCCCTTATTACATAGTGTGTAGAGCTGTCTCTCTATACCAACACCAGTTGTAAAAGCCAAGAAATTAAAAAAAAAAATACAAGTAAGGGTGGAAGGTACCATTGTTTTTACATTTCAAGGTTACCAAGTAGCTCAGTTAGCCTACAACAGGCAGCTAGCTAGGAGAGGCACTCACCTGTCGCCTCGATTGGAGGGAAGTTACTCGCTTTACTTTTACCTGTCTGCAGTGGTTGGAGTCCAGTAATATAGTTAACAGAGATTAACGGTCATAAGATCTTTTTGACACTGGGTGTCATGAGTCAGCCTCTGAACTGACTTCTTTCTGTATATGTAGCTAGCTTGTTAACACACAACACACAGTAGCAAGGCTTTGTTTGGTGAAGCACATTCATCTGAAATGAACGGGTATGGTAATTAAGTCGCTAGACAAAGAGTTATCTTGAAATAACCGACCTCAGACTGCCTTCATTGGCCAGTACAAGTTCAGTAAATAAATATAATATTGTACATATGGACATGCCACTCTCTTCAAACACACTTAATTAACCTCATAAAACATTAACATTACTTGGCATTAGCCCTGGTCAGAACAACATTGGCCACATACATAACATTAAACAAAAGCAACATACATAATCTTGCCTCAGCATTAACAGGAGAGTAATGGCCATAGCTAAGTTAATCAATTAATTTATTTATTTATTTACTTTGGTAGTTCTAGCACTCTTGCAATCACTCTTATAACAAACAGGATAGAAGAGAAGTGGGGAGAAAATGGCACACTTGAAGAATCAATATAATGTACGGGTGATCATTTATTAAGTTCAGTTGGAGAACATGGATAAAGACATCTTTATTGAGCCACCTGATGTTGAGAGTGTGGACAGTGCAGACGACAGTGGTGATGAACAGATGGATGGGACACTTACAATTCATCAAAGAAATAGATGCACAGAGCTGCCTGCTCGTCCACAAAGAAAATGAAGTGGGTGGATTTTAGTGGCTATGGGAGTTATTGTTATGTATGTTTCTGATGATTAATGTTGTAGATGTGGCTCAAGTTTATGCCAAATACCAAATTTGTTAATGCTTTGTAATATTAATACTAAGGTTGTTAATGCCGCATAATAAAAATTAATCTTGTCATAAAAAATGCAAATACTGATTTTTTTTATTAGCTGTTGCAAAGTTGAAATATAATAAGGTGAAAGCATTTATTCAAAGCCTTGATATCACTGAATAGATTTTAATTCTTGTTCACTGTAATGTACAACACAATTGTGTCATTATCTCTGGAAGCAGCTTGTTCATAAACACCATCGCAGATATTACTTACTCATCATCAGATTGTACACATTTTGCTCATACATCAAAGCTAGGGACATTATTCTCCTTTTTGTGCCGAGGGAACAGATGATGGAGGGAACAGTTCAGTTTTAAAGCACTACACTGTACTGTACACTGCACTTTACTGAGGGACTATAAGGACACAGTTATAAATGGGTTTGTACAATATGTTACAGTACATGCGGTAACAACAATGTCTGCACAGAAACTCCGGCTTTGAACACACTCACATACTTTAAAGGTCTTGGCCACTGAGTGTTGAGTGCTAGCATTACTCATGATGTGGTCTGGAAGCAGCGTCCCTGTTACTCTGCACATGATTACATGCATTGTAAGTGCTTCCCATACTTTTTGCTTGCATGCAAACTTGTTTCTGTGTCTATTTGTGTGTTTCTTTTCCCCGGAGAAGAAAATGTCGTGGCAAAATACCATTTAAAGTGCAATTCTTAAATTCATATTGATCAATATTTCAGTTGCCTGCATGACTTAAATACTCATAGTGCACAGAGACATTAGCACAATGTATTAATGTATATTTACTTCTAGAGACTGCGTGCATCACCATGTATAGAGAGATGACACCTCAGGGAGCTTTTTAGCAGAGATTAGACCATGATTCAAGTTCCAAAACACCAGTTGGACCACGAGCAGGCACAACAAGGACTGGAGCAGGACTTGTATAGTTTAGCTCAGCATCTTCAAATGAAACATAAAAAAGTGATTGAATTATCCAGTCAATCTTTATAAAAAACTTGGGTTTGTGGTCAAGTGTTGTTACTGATAGGCTGAGACAACATGGATGAGACAACGAAATGAAGCAGAAGGTATTCAGACATCACGAATTGCTGAAAAATAGTCCAATTTGCTGTTAGACATCATATCATTTACATCTGAAGGTAGGATTTCTTGACCCTGCAAACGTACCGGTAGGATTTGTTATGGCTACAAAGCAACAATCATCTCGGTCGAAATCCCAAATCTGGATCACAATCACAATCTGCAGTTATGCTTTGACTCAAGGCTAAACTATACGTTTCATGGAAATCTGATGACATGTTTTTGAGATTAGGTAGGGTAATTATACCAACACTAAAGCATGTGTCCTCTGCTTGTGTCTATCACCGCCTTGAGAGGAGTAAATGCCACCTGTGTGATATTAATAACTCCCATCAAGGCTAAATGACATTGAACTTGCATGTCAAAAGCAGCCATTGTCCTTGACCTACTCACATTTGAAATCAAAAATAATAAAAACATTCAGGATCGCATATGCTGAAATAGCTTTACTGATCAGCATGCAGTATGTGTGTTCAGACAGGCCCCTAGCATTGTTACTAATCAGACGCCAGACAATACAGATGAGTTTGAATTCCTGGTAGAACAAGATAATAACAGATAACAGAATGAACCAGACTGTACTGACGCCAATAATGACGCTCCCTCTCCCTCGCATACATAATCCGTCTCCATTTCTCTCACTTTATTTCACACCCCCTCCACACTCCCCCCCCCTTTGTCTCTCCCTCTCTCCGCGCCATCTTTCATTCTCTCTCCCTCCCTGCCTCCCCTTTCTCGCCCATTTGTATCTAATCTTTCATTCTTGCTCTATCTTTCTGTCAACACGCAAACAGTCTCTCTATTAGAACAAGGCATTGATAAGAGGCAAGCTAATTCCCTGTGGAACTCCAACAATAACTTACAATCACGCCATGCACCAGACACCAGAACTGAATCATTATTGTTTCCTCAATGTTTATCCCCATGACCAAAATATTAATTTTACCCGCTGAGGAAAAAGTGGTTTCGCCTCAGTGTCTCATCACTTCACATTTGAATTGAAGCCCAAGTGTAAGTAATCGATTTTGTATAAGGTTTCCATGATTACAGTTTCATCCACTTTGCTGCTAAGTTCATTGAAACTTTTTTCCCCCTCTCACTCTTTCCACTCGGGGTTATTGAGTTGATTGAGTTGAGCTGGGTAGTACACAAAAGTCAGGGGGGAAAGGAAGATGAGGAGCGAGAGAATAAGAGAGAAGACAACATGCAACAAAGGCTGAGAGATGCACTTACACTGCTGTCGTCACGAGTACACAGTTTGCCTTTTAACCCACTGTATCACAAAGCAATCCATTTGTCTCTGTGTTCCGAGAAAGCAAGAACACATGGTTGTAAAAATAGAGGGAGGGAGGGAGAGAGAGAGAGAGAGAGATTTCCATCTGACAAAGATAGAATAACCTTGAAAATCAATATGACTGTAAGCCAGACTATAACAATCACTATGTGGTACAATGTCACAGTGCATTGTTTAACAGTGGAGCAATTACTCTGGGGTGCTTCAAGGAATTCTAGCCCACAGCTCTTGGCGGAGACGTTTGTCTGGGTTATTGTATGAAGCCATGTTTCTAATGCTGCTTGTGGAAGAAAAACTTGTAGTTACAAATATGGTACAAATACAAATATGGTTTTGATGACATCACCATGTAGGGATGCCCAACATCCTAAGGATCAGCCATAGACTGAATCACAATGTTTACATTAACCTCCGGGTAGAAAACAAGGAACATATAAAGAAGGGATAATACATCACTGAGTTTGAAATTGGAGCCAAAAGTGCAAGAATTTGGTGCGGTTGTCATTGTATTGAATGGGTTTGCTCTCCATTTATGGCTTATTTTATATGTTTGATCCTCAGCCAGATGTCGGAATTATGAGTAATTTGTCTGTTGCTAACTAGCTCATATTTGATATATCGGATTGCTTGCTAACGACAGCCAGGCTCTATGCAGATTCTGGACAGGCTCTTCATGTTTTGAGACCAGTCAGAGTGACAACAAATGCGCACAGTACGGACAAAGCCCACCAATCTGCATCATGTAAAGTGTGTTTTCTTGGGTGGTTGGATCTCTGTGCTGTAAAAGGTCAAAGTTATAGTGGTTTGTAGTAGGATTTTCCGTGCCCATCCCATTGACTTCAATGTTACTGGGACCAAACTCTGGCACTGTGACGTAATGTCTCTTCCTTCTTTATATATTCCTTGGTATAAAACCGCTGCGTCATGTGTACAGTTTTAACGGCACGGAGCAAGAACAAAGAGCAAAAAGAGCAAGAGCAAAATAACAAATAACTGAGATATATTTTCATGTCAAGAGAAAATGGTTACATCTTGTTGTGTTTGGGAGTATCAGGTAACAGTAAAGAGTGGATAAGGCATCAAATTTTTCAGATTTCCATCTGAAAAGAGCAAACTTGCTCAAAGAGAATCTTTGGATTCAGGGAGGAGGAAAAGGGAGGCCCTTCCTTTTCAGATAACAAAGATGCTAGCTATGCGGCACAGAGCATAAAATAATCACAAAAGAAACATCAGATTGGTCAGACCACCTTGTTTAACTGAAAATCTTTGAACCTCAGAGTTACACCTAAAAATCTAAATTAAATAAAATTTACCGATTTAGCAAACCTCCATAGTTAAAACAGTTTTACAGTTTTCTACCTGGAAGTCACTGTTATTGTTAACAAACCATCATGGTGATTCAGTCTGTCGAAATGGTTAGCATCAGTATGGGTCTTTGCTTCATGGCAAGTTGGAGTATTTCCTTGTGGTTCACTGTATCCTTCCACTGATGTCACTGCGTCGAAAAAAAGAGCTTATGTTTGGTGAAGATTTGATGAACGACAAATGGAAAACTTTCAGTTCTCACAGAACTTATTTAACAAAGTCTCTGTTAACAATAATGCAGCTGGTTTGCATTAGCTGACATCATAACTACAGGTAAATGTGCTTTGTAAATGTGTTTTCCCCTTTAACATTAAATTACTAAAAAGAAAAAAATTAAAAAGAATTACTTAAATTACTATGATTAGTAACACCTGTGTTTACTACTATTTCATGTCAAATTGGCTGTTTCATAGATGGAAAACTTGCTAGAACAAATACAGTGTGCCAGCATGCCAGCAACATCAAATTGAATCAAACCTGTTAAATATTTTAATTTTTAACATTTTGGAGACACTGTGGCGTTTTAAAATAATCAAAACATAATAATCAAATTGTTGCGGCCTCGTGCAAGTTTGTGACATCATCATCATCAGTCATATTGTGGTAGCAATGGGATTGATGTTCTGAACACTGCTAAATAGCATTTGTTTGGCCCAACATACTCTTCCATGACAATTCAATGGTCAGTAATATGTGAGTAAGAAGTCAAAGAATTTCAAAGGCCTATATCTTGTAAAAGTTGTGTGATAATGTTGCACTTGAAACTGCAAGCTTTTGAAATCACATCAATGGTTATATTATTTGGGCCACTACTGTGTCAGATGTCCTGTGTCATAAATTAGATGCTGGATCAATGGCACAAATAAGAATTCTCAGCTGATAACAGTGATAAAAAAAAATTAAGATCAAGTGAAGAGGAATATGTTTACTGATATGCAGGGTTAGAAATTGATTTAGATTTTCTGTACGATTGCCTTTATACTCAAATGAGAATTCAGGAAACCATCTTCAACCTTGAAATCATTATGTTTTTGTTTTGTTTTTTTCCCCAATATGATTGTATTATGCTTCTATAGCAAAATAACGAATATATAGAATTCCATATGATTCTGATGGATTGCAGATAGGCTTAACATTTGATCGATTGCAGATGTCTTGATCTTAATGCAAGGAAGCTAAGATGAGGGTAAGTAGGATGAAGCAACCATTATACTGCTGTAGAGGCACAGCGCCAAAATAGACATCTACAAACAGTGAGTCAGCTAATTCATAGGCTGTATAGCAGAGGTGGGTCCTATTTTTCATGCCACTGCAGGAGTCTCTTGTTAATGAAAGCACTGGGGGCCTTATGTCAGGATGCACATCACCATCTACTTTTCAATATGTATTACCTAAAGATCTAACTTGGAACAACATTTGCCATGTGGGTTCCAAGTAATCACATCAGCTAGCTACAGGCATGGCCCCAGTAGCCTAATGTATAAGGCACTGGCCTCCTAATCCAGGAATTCTGGGTTCAAGTCCCATTGTGGAAGACCAACAGCAGAGTGGCGCAGCGGAAGCGTGCTGGGCCCATAACCCAGAGGTCGATGGATCGAAACCATCCTCTGCTATGTCCAAGCTTTTTATAGCAGAGAGGATCAGTCATGTCCACTTGTCCCGTATTCAAGTCTTCTTTCTAATCTCATCACCTGATCTGTTGTGATTGGAAGTGAAGAATTATGCGTTCGACTGCAATTAGCAGTTGTTGACCTTACGTAGCTGGTAGTGTGGCCGAGTGGTCTAAGGCGCTGGATTAAGGCTCCAGTCTCTCAGGAGGCATGGGTTCAAATCCCACCACTGCCATTTGACTCCCAATGACCTTTGATCTTGCGTTCTCAATCCCTTTGTCAATGTTTTTAAGAACACGGCATGGGAAAAGTGGAAAATTCCAAAAGGAAGTCTTGCTGCATCATGAATCACTTACTGGTGAACTGTAGAACATTCCAGTTATCGTGCTGAATCTGAAAGCCATTTTTACGCTGCACTGTTTGGAACTAGTGTATGCATACCATCTCCATCATAGATGAAGACAACAATGAACCACTCTTCCATTTTTTTTTAAGATTTTTTTTTTTTTTGGCATTTATGCTTTATTAGACAGTGACAGTAGAGATAGAGAGGAAAGACGGGGGAGAGAGAGGGAATGACATGAAACAGAGGGCGTGGGTCGGAATCGAACCCACGCTGCCATGGTTACTTGTTACGTGCTCTACACACTTCTTAACAGAAGTTCAGAAAGGTGCAGATATGGAGGAAACTCAACTGTCTCAAATGTACAAAATCTTTTTTTTAAACACCTATTCTAACTGCAAAAAACTAATTACACTTCACATGAATTGCATTGCAAATTTGATCTTAATAAGTATTGAGAAACTGTGAACAGGAACACCCAAAGGATTATAACAAATGGCTTTAGTGTAAGGATCTGTGCTTTCTTTAATTAATAGCATCTCATGAGTGTTTTGTGAATGAAAGCACTAAATTCCTTATGGTAGGGCTCACATAATCATCTACTGTTCATCTCCTAAAGTTGTAACTTGGACATCAGCTGCCATCCTGGTTCTATGTCAGTACACATCAATCCAGCTGTGGGCATCGCCCCAGTGGCCTAATGGATAAGGCACTGGCCTCCTAAGCCAGGGATTGTGGGTTCAAGTCCCATCTGGGGTGACTGACAGCAGAGTGGCGCAGCGGAAGCGTGCTGGGCCCATAACCCAGAGGTCGATGGATCGAAACCATCCTCTGCTAAGTCCAAGGTTTTCCAAACGGACAGGTTCAGTCATTTCCACAACTCAAACTCTGACATTCAAGCTTACCCTTTTGTTTTCCTCCTCTTATCACCTGGGATGTTGTGTTTACAACGGTGGAGTGGTCTGAGGCACTGGCTCCAGTCTCCCAGGAGGCGGAGGTTCAAATCCCAGCCATCCTCTGCCATTTAACTTCTCATTAGCTTTGATCATATGGACTCAATCCCTCTGTCAGTATGATCAAGAATAGGTCAGCAAATGAGGAGACTTTCTATGTGCTGCAAGTGTTGGTACCATGTTGGTAAAGCTGAGAGACTATCATCTCCTGGGATGTAGTCCAGAAAACGGGTTTAATGACCCAAGTGTGCTATCCCAGAATTAACAAAAACTATGGCACTTTTGTTGAAAATTTCAGGGTCTGTTAAACCACCTTCCTGATGTGCAATGCACATAGAACAATGGCCAAGTTAAGCATCATACTGTTTTAAAGATGCAAAAGCATGTCTTCTCCCTCAAACAGAATGAGAAAAGACTTATTTATGTATTTATTTATACATTTATTTATTTTATTATTTATTATTTACAACAGAGGCTCCTAAGGGACACATTGCTTTATCGGTTTACGTATTGTTCTTACATAGGGTTGGAGATGTCCTCCTCACAAGGTTAAATATTTATGAAACCATACTGTTGAAGTAACACTCACTCACAGGAATTTAATATTATTATATTATATATTTTTATGTCATTTTATACCTCATCTACCAAGATTAAGATTGGTTAAATTTAACAAGAGTGCTGCAAATTTGATGGTTTGGAACGAGATGGTAGCAGGTGATAGGTGATAGCTACATCCAAAAGTTTAAAATAAATTCATCTGCTGTAAGAGCCTGTGCTCTTTAACTTCACTGCATGAGTGCTTTGAAAATGAAAGAAATGGAGGTGTTTTCATGGTGCACATCATCATCTTCATTTCCATGTGTGTCTCCATAAGATCAGTACTTGTCATGCTGGTATCTTGTTACACTCCAACTACCTGTAGCTGTTGCTTTGTTGGCCTAATGGATAAGGCACTGGCCTCCTAAGCTAGGGATTGTGGGTTCAAATCCCATCTGGGTCACAGGGTTGACTGACAGCAAAGTGGTGAGAGTGTATAACCCGGAGGTCAACAGATCAAACCTATCCTCTACTGGTTACATTACTTGTTGGATTCATTCTTGAATGGAATCACAATTGGGTGTAGTGTGGTCTAAGGTGCTGGATTTAGGCTCCATTCTCTTAGGACATGTGGGTTTAAATCCCACCACTGCTATTTGACTTAACAATACTTATTTAATGAATATGAATATTGTGTGTGCTTGATTATTTTGGTAATACCTTGAACGATATGGCCAACAAATATGAAAACATATGAGAAAGAGGGTTCTTGCAAATTCTGGCAAGGACCCATTCTATGTGCTGTAAAGCTATGTTGAAAGGATAGCTTCCATATTTTTCAACCCAGCCTGTTGATACCCGAGATTTATAACCATACATAGCACAACCTCACTGCAAGCTTAGTGAGGAGAAACAAACCACTTTGCTGCAGCTTCTTGCTAGCACAATCCAACAGGGCACTTGTTTTCAGCCACAAAAAACATAATAAATGCCCTTCATGAAACAGTACAAACATTTATGTTGTTGGAGTTTTTGACCCAAAAAATTGTTGCAAACAAAACAGGTCAGTATTTACAATGAAACACTTGCTTGCATAAAGTCACACTTTTCTGCTTGCTAAACGGGCTAATCTTGCATTTACTAGAACACAGACCATGGAATTTCCATCTTGTAAATTACCAACTTGCAACAACATGGCGTTCAGGTTTCCACAGAGGATAAATGAATGTTCACAAGAAGAGGGAACTTTGAATTTTCATCCACCAGAAATACCAAAGAAAAGACCGTCCATACTTACAGAGTTAGCAGTGTTGTCGCAGGTTGGAAATTTACAAGACAGAAATTCCAAGGGCAAGTATATTTAGCATTAGCCAAGTTAGCAGCAGAAGTTGTGCGTGTACACACTGTATGTTAAAGTAGGGTGATCATATGTCCTCTATTATCTGAACATGTCTTCTTTTTGGGTCCTAAAAAATCTATCCGAGGGGTTTTATACATTCCTTAAAATGTCCATTGCTTGTTCCACAGACCATTTGCCACAAAATTATTCTCCATAAGTGTAACATTATGCATAAAATATTGAAAATATAAGTTAAAAGGCGCTGCACTGGCGTTATGCATAGTTACCAATTTGTATTGCGCATGAGTGACATTGCAGTGTCGCTCCTTCGCTAAGATCAAAGAATAGTCTGAGGAGCGCTCACAGTGCCAAAACACAAATGCCATTTCACTGATGAATTGCAGAAAAAATATCCGGCAGACATGACTGAAGAAAACTAAGGATTGAAGAATAGCCTAATTCTTCTTGTTCTATTTATTCTATTATCTCCTAGAAAACCTATAAGCCTAAGATTTGAGATATTTTGTTACACAGCTGCATTTTCTTTTCATGGTGTCAACATTACAACGCATCATGTGGTCAGCCTAGCTACAATATTACTGTAAATGCAGAGAGCACAACCCTTTTTGGTGGACAATTTCAAATTGCCCTGTTGAACTGTGCTGAAAGCTAGCAAAAACTGCAGCAGAGAGGTGCGTTTCTCATATCCAAAACTAGCACTGCTGTGTGCTATGTTCAGTTATAAATGATGGATATCATCATTTTAACATGGCCTGGGCTGAAAAAATAACGAACCTATCCTTTAATCGTGGCACTGTTTGAAAAATGCAAAAGGTTGCCTTGTCCATCGTGTATGATGAGAAAAAGAAGCCTTTCAGTTTCCTAGGGGACACATAGCTTCACCAGCTCCCCCGTACACAGCCAGGCAGTTGCAGTGTAATATAATGATGACTGACAAGTGTAGTAGCCAATGAAATTACAATTTCAACAGTGTATATATGTGTATATATGGCTTGTGGCGGTAAAGTACACTTGAAACGTGGCTTTGAATGAAA
>OMLF01057476.1:0-10805 GCA_900302615.1 Holocentrus rufus | reverse complement strand
CAAAAAATATGCATATGGCCACAGACATACTCTAACATACTCAGCCTCTCACTTGCTCCCTCAGACACATGCGGACACACATGCACGTACACACACACACACACACACACACATACACACACAGTGATTGACCTGACCTTTGTTAATATCATCGCTGCCCTATTCTAGTCCTCCTGGGTCGCCTCTGATTGGCTCACTGGTTCATGTCACTGTTATGCTCTGATTGGCTGAAGGTTTAATGATAACCTAGCAGTTAAGGACAAGGAGGGGGAGAGAGAGAGAGAGAGAGAGAGAGAGAGAGAGAGAGAGAGGAGCATGGAAGGAAGCAAAATGGAGAGGAAAAGGAGAGGATATGTGAGGTGAACATGTTTGACAGTCTCAACACACACACACACACACACATTCATCATCCAAGGTATTTGTGGTTATTAAGCCCATAAACAAAATCTCCATGTATGCCAAAGTGATTGATGTGTGTGTGTGTGTGTAAATAGACATTTGTTTGGGTGTATTTGGTAGTTGTGTGTGTGTGTGTGTATGTGTTCATCCATTGCATATCACCATCACTGCAGTGTCCCCGATTTGATCCTAATCTCACCTATGCATCTCTCTCTGTCTCTCTCTCTCCTCCCCCCACCCTTTAAGACCTGGTTCAGGCTTCACGCTGAAATTACAGTGCAGTGTCTGAGACATTGCTGCTTGAATTTCAGTGGCCAGTTGGTGGCGCTGTGGTGGGTCAATCATTTCTACTTTATGGATATTGGATATCAATGAGTGAAGTGTAGGGCCCTGGTGGCCTGGTCTTGGTGCTGTGGTAGGCCAATCAGGTTTATATTCAAAATGCTGGGCCCAAGCGTCAAAATCTATTTTTCTCCCAAGTTTTGTTCAAAACAGGCCAGCAAAGGCTCAGAAATTACACATGATGGACAGATAGATAGAGCCCAATCCATAGTCCCTTCCCCTGACCTTCGATCACGGGGAACAAAAATACTGTGCAGATTTGTACAGGACCTGGTAGGAAGATTGGCCACTGACCAGGGAAGGAGTGATTTTGATGAACTTTTCAAGCCAATCAAGCTGGAGGGGGCGTGGCACAAATAGGGCTGTATTTTCCAAATGCATCCTCGTAACATCACGAAGCCCAGCAGGGAGGTTGGTCACGGGTCAAGGCAGCATTGACGATCTTTCCCTGGTGACTGGCTGAAAGGGCAGTGTGCCATGACAACAGCATTGCTGAAAGGAGGCGCTGGGTAGCACAAACAGGGCCATAACTTCCAGCTGTGATCTTGGAAGTCTGCACTCTATTGGGGGCCCTCTTCTTCACATAGGGATTTATAATAACTGTACATTTGATCACACTACAACAGTACTATTTTCAGTATTTTGGGTTTTTTTTTTTTGAAAATGCATAAATACTTTTCAGAATGAAAATAACACTGTGTACTCTCAGCATCAAATCAAACATTATTTGGTCAAGGCCTTGACCAAATACTTTGATCCAGGTGTCCCTGGATCAAGATGTCCCTTGATCCAGGTGTCCCTGGATCAAGCTTGTTGCTGTTGTCTGCCTCTTGCCACCACCTGTTGCTTCCAATTTTCTAGAATGGACTTCCATAGATGCTGTGACAACATTAACAAGGTTTGGTAGTATGTAGCATCAGTCAAAGCCAATTATGAAAGGTGACACAGGGCTATACAGTGGCTCCTGCCTTCTCTGGAGAGCATTCAATTGACTGTCCAAGGATTCTCGATCTGGCAGACAAAATGACATAAAAAGATTTTCAGTGACCCTCCATGCGTGGGAATGCCAAATCCTTGGGGTGCTTTTATTTGTATGGGTTTTCCATCAGCACTGCTGAGGCAATTAATTAAGCTCCAAAGCCTACAAAAGTCACGAGCAATGTCCTTTCGCTACTGAGTGCCATTTGGGAAATCCCAAACTGGTCTTTCAAAGCCTGCCAAATGACATTACTTATAGTTGATAGTGGCTCAAAGCTGTACTTAGCTGTATGCCCCTGGATGCAAACATCCTCAAAGTCACAGCCAACCTCTCAGCCAAATCTGCCCAGGCACTATGTGTTTTTGAATGTAAAATGTAGGGGAGGATGTGATTCATTAAATGTTCAAAATGGATTGCAGACATTCAACAGGAGCAAAAATGCATCTCTTCCAGTGTTCCACGCAGTTGTCTTGCTCATAAACTGAAATCACCCAGCTGTCTCCTTGCTCTATTCCTAGGATGTCCTGACCATGGTCTTTTTAAACCTTCTTCTTCGTAACAGCAAACAAATCTATTCCTCCTCCTCATCCAACAATCAATAAACAAGCTTACCATGTTTTTGCAGCCAGTGGAACCAAAAGCACAGGTCAATTAGGGTGCTCTGAGATGTGCAGTCAGCATGAAAATGTATGAACCTATGAATACCAAGGTATGCCGCTGACAGGTTTGAGTTCATACAGAGCTCACATGGGTGAAGCCACACACAGAGATGTGAACCAGGCTTTAAGGTGCTTTTAGAGAGAACAGCAGACATTTGGAAAGTATCCCAAGGGCAGTTCTTCTAGCATGGAGAGAAAACTACTCACATGGGGTGACAGGTAGGTCATATTTGCAGGGAGTGGAATTTGCCAAAGCAATGTAAGCAAATCCATGCGGTGTTCAAATTGTATACAAAATCAGCTTAAGAATGAACACATCAAAGATTACATAGATGTAGACATTTATTTAAACACACAAATGAAGATATTGTCCAAAATATTTGTTTATGTTGCTGATATTATTGGTTTTAGCTGATACCATGCTAGTGGCCATGATGTTGAATGTTTCAGTGGAAAGTTATGTTGATGACCCCTGTTAAACCTTGCTCAAATTTGACTGGTTGAGACGGAATATTGAAATGATATGACATTTTTGAGTCATTGGTAAGTGTTCATAAGTATGTGCATTTGAGGGTATGTATATTTGGCAGATCCCACATTCTTATTGTGTGAAAGTAAGCAGATATGTGTCTGCATTGCATGTGTTGATGCCCATATGCATTGTTTTAGCATGACAGAACAGTGCCTGACATCTCTCTCTGTCTCTCTCTCTCTCTCTCCGATGAGGAAGGCAGCCATTATGGCTCAGGCTGATCATCACATTTCATCACAACACATGGAGTAGGAGGGAAATTACTATCAGTCACAGTGTATGTGTGAAAGAGAGAGAAAGCATGAAGTGTGTGTGTGTGTGTGTGTGTGTGTGTGTGTGTGTGTGTGTGTCTGAGCTCTTTACATTTCATTACATTACAAATGTAGTCGGAGAGAGACTTTTCCAGTACTGATACCAATGGTTTTGTGGTGAGTCATTACATTTTTATTATTACTGTACAATATTATTGCAGTAATATTACTACTGTAATTACTAGTAAAACTAATTGGTATTTAAATTTCAGTAATAATGTTCAACTTACCAATCAAAACGCTTTTACTTACATCACCATGTCTAAATATTAAAATACAATTATCAGAAACCCCACATCCTCCAGTTCATTTTTGTAAGAAATGGTCATCATCCTGACACACTGAACTACTTCAAGGGAGAAAAGGTAGAAAAATTGACTTTCTCTGGGTGGAAATATTCCCACTATGTCGATTTCATTGAGCATAAAGGTGTCAGCAGCATTAGACATCAACACTGTGTGGTATCCTGATCAGGAAACTGATTTATCCTATTTTCCAAATGTGAGAAAGGATGTAATGAGTAATTTTATGAGTGTAACATAAAACTAATGGAAAAAGGTGAGCAGTGTAGAGTAATGTAGCGAATTAGTGCTCTAGCTGAGAAAGTAAGATGTGATGTTATTACGACGTGTGATATGCAGGAAATAATTCTTAGTCAATTCAGATGAATGGTACTGCCTGTAGCGAGGGTCAATAGAGAGGAAAGTAATACTTTTGGTGTAAGTTGCTGATAAAAAAAATCCTACTTATCTGTGGTTCCCTTCAGCATGACTTTAGATAAAGCCATTGCATTGACTTTAATGAAGGTGTACCATTATAGCTGAATATAATATGCTGAATATATTTGCTGCCATGGTAGACAGCGCCCAACCTGCAACTCGTTCACAGAAGTACTGTAGTTTTACCCACAGCAAAAGTTCCCTATGTATGTAAGGGATAATGTAAAGCCAACAAGTTACTATGAAAATAATTTGTCAGAAAAAAAATATTAATTTTGAAATGATTTTATTTGCCTCAAAGACTCCTGGAAAACAAATAGTCCATATATTCTATTTGTATCCATAACAGCACAAATTGGATGGCTAGACACGTTAGCAACATTTCAGCTACATTAGCGACTACATGTTATAGTCTGTCTTCTTTCCTCTTGTCCTTTTTATTTTCCTCTGCTTTTCTTCTCCAGAGATAGTTCAGCCTCCAAAGCAGGGTCATTCATCAATCAAAACGTTCCATGTTCCCCAAATGAAATCAGCTCAAAGTGATATCAGATTCAGATTTAGATTCATAGTCATGATCCATGATGTAATGACTTTTTGGCTCCAGCAGGTGTCATGGTTAGCTAGTTTCATTAACGGTAGTAAACGGACCAGATTTTCTACGTCGAATGACATCTATCAAACCTTCTTGAGGTGACCATCCATAGAAACGGCCCGTTATTCATATTGTCAGTCATTATTCAGAAATAGTGGCCCACAGAATGCTGTGATTGACCAATCAGAATTGAGTATTCCACACAGCTTTGTTATAATCTGCATGTATTACATGGTAGGTCTCACATCCTGCATCAGTACTGCAGAGGCCACTGCAGTCTCATTTCTCAAAAGTGGAGCTGAACAGACATATTGTAACACAAATCCCATGTTTCTCAGTCAGCTGGGTTGCCAGGCCTTTTCTGCTGCACTTTGATGGCTGACGAGAGAGAATAATTTGAATTTTCCAACAATTCCGTTCAGGGATTAAGCGTTAGAGGAATCAGTAATTAACTATGGCATGCAGCATGCCCAGAAAACAGTGGAATTTTTTGAGCGGTTTTATCTGTATCTAAAAGAATCCTTCTGAATTGTATATAAAAAGACTTTATATATACCTGTGCATACTCCCAGGCCGGCGAACCACACTTAAGTAGAATCACTTCTGACTGCTAACACTGTAAAAGGCTGCCTACAACCCCAGAGATCTTTAGCAGCAGCAGCAAGGCGTTAAATAGAGGAGTACGGAGGTACCAGAACCACTAATAGCCACGTCATTCTCTCTCTGACTCTCTCCCGGTCTCTGCTGCAGTCTCTCTCTCCATCTCTTTCTCAAACACATGTTCAGCCTGTCAAAAGTGGACTCATGCCTCTTTTACTTGGTTACTGGAGAGGGGCCAATGCCCAGCTCGAACATTTCAGATCTCTCTCCCCCTACTTTTCTCCCTCCTTCTCTCTACATCTTCACCTATTGGAAGAGGTCCAGTGAACTCCGTCCCTGAATCCCACTCATTCTCTTTCTCTCTCCCTCTCTCTCTCTGTCTGTCTTTCTTCGGCCAGTGCACCCCGGGTTTTTAAGATCTCGGGACTCTGAGGGTGATTTCATCCTTCACTGGGCCATGAAAGCTCTTTATAAGTACATCGCCACCGCCAGCGCATTAATCGCCCCGGCCATATTGATTTGGCTGTTCTGTTGTGCAAGGCAGCATACGGAAAAGAGGGGGAGAAAGTAAGGGTAGGAAGGAGGACGGGGGGATACAGGAGAGGGAGAGAGGCCGGAGAGGGAAAGAAACAGAGAGAGGGGGCATTAGGCGCTAGCAATTACATTTAGATAATGAGGTAGTTTTAAACTCCAGTCGAGCCAAATGCATAAATGCATGTGAATCTGGCCTTGCCACAGCCTTGAATAAAACAAGCCAAGGGCTAAGAGCATTGCAAACACCTTATGCAGATATACAGTACAGATATATTCATCATAGAAGACTCTTTTTGTACCGCAAGTCTGTTGATCTGCAAGAAGGATTCTAGTCAAGAAAAGGAAACACTGTGATAAGTTGTTTTGCAAAACGAACATTTTCTGTAGCATAAAATAAAAGTTAATCAGCCTTTCTTAGAGAAAGTAAAGACTGCAGCGCTTCAGTCAAGCTCATGTGGGAGGCATGCAGCAAGCATGGGATTAACTTTGTTATTCAGCTTAAATCAAAAAACGGAGTTTGGAGGCATAGATTACAGTGTGATATATAAGACATCAATACCATTGCTGTGCTCATGTGAAATATCAGTTGGAGAGGAACTGATTTAGCTTGAGATTTCTGAGGCCTTTGTGGATGAGTGAGTAATTGTTAAGAGGACATTTCACTCCAGGCTGTCAAATAATGCCATTGACAGCATTCATGGAGTTTTACTAGCTGGCAGGCACTGACCTCTAATACTCCAAAGGCTATCTTAAAACGTAGGAGTCAATAACAAGAGCAATGAGGACAGTTTTCGCTCTTGATATTTCAGGATATTTCAGCAGGAACACTTTTCTAACATTGATTTCAGAACGGCCCAGCCGATGCAGTCTCACAATAAAAATGCCCTTTTCCCTTTAAAGGGTTTTCTCTTTCTTAATTGGCTAGAATCGGAAAACTTAATCTCTTCTATATTAAATTGTGTTTCTTTTTTCAATCATTCTAATAGTTTGCAATTACCAGGTTGTGCTGTGACTTTCTGTAATTGAGCCACAAGGGCTGGCGTGGACACGTGACTCAGTGAAAAGAGCAAAAGAGCAAGCTGGCCTCCTCAAAAGGATAAAATCTTTACAGCGCGTTTTAGGGAGTTTCAGCAGCATTGAGATCAGAGTTCATAGTGGATATTTGTTTGCAAAGACCACAACAGTGCCAGTGGTGGGGTTTTTGGCTGTGAAATGGAATAATGCTAACGCACTACATCAATTCAACAGCAGCTGTCTAAAAATCCATATATCATCGAGCAGAAGGCTCAGAAAGACAGAGTCAGAGACCTGATGGTGTTTTGCTGTGGCGGCATTATGAAAAATGCTGAACTATTCACTTAAAGGCGAATGCCACTGAATCGAAGCTTTGAAATATGTTATTTCCCTACCCTTTACATGGATTTTACAGCCTATATTACTCAACAGTCAGTGCTCCCCATAGCTAGAGGGAAGAGTTTGTACCACATCCAATTGATCTGAGATGTTACACCGGTAAAGTTGGAGATATGTTTCATAGCAGCTCCAAAAATGATGAACTATTCACATAAATGCACGGTCTTCTAGGTAAATCTGTGAATGTCAGCATTAAGTATGTTGCGCCGATGTCCTGTTACACCACTGCATGTTATTTTATACATTTACAGATTTTGCCTTTGATGTAGCAGATGTTGTAAAAAAAAATGTTAAGAAAAAAAAATCAAGAAAATTACTCAAGTAAAAGTGGAACTTTGCAATATTTTTAAGTGAAACTAAATGTGATTTTCATAGTTTTTATCCATGCTTTATAAACCTACTCAAATCAGTTGGTGGATTATCCACCGGTGAGGTCCCCTTGTAAATAATTCGATGAGTCATTTACAAAGTTTGGGGATAAATCTTTGTAATCCATTTCAACAAACTTTAAGAAAGACAGCATTACTGCTTTAAAATGTTCACACAGACCTCAGAAATGCAGCATCATGCTAAAGATCCACTCAAACAAACCAAATATATAGTTGTGAGCAATGTTTTCCCATTTTGCTTTTACCACATCGGCTTACCTCAAGAAAGCATGTGAGCTAATCTGATGAGTCAGTTGCTATGCTGACGTACAATCCACCCCACTGTGCTGTGGTGTTTTGTTTTTACTGTGTCCAGATTTCTAACCTGTCATGTTAAAGGGCCATACTGCTGTTTTTGCATAATTTTGCCCATGTACTGTCATTTATTTATGCTTTACATTACTCCCAACAACTTCCAATGAATGCCATACTCTTTAGATCTGTAAGTGTGTTTTTCCTACCTGCAGGCAGCCATTCTTTTCTATTCATATCAATAGCAGTCAACTTGCAGATACAGTATCTGAAACTTGAGATAGGTAATCTATCACAGTGAATATCCCACCTGGGTTTATTTGTGTAAAAATATCTATCATTGTGTGGTAATTGAGTTCAATATCTGCACTGAACTGAAAAGTCTAACGTCCTCCAGTGTGTTCACATGCTGGTGGGAAGCTCCAACATCTGGGACTTCAAAGTGGGCTGCCAAACAGCGTTGTGTTCGTGGTCGGAAAGACAAACTCAGAAGATAAACAGGAAGTAAACACATCGTAAAAAAAGGCTTCCTTCTTACTTTAATAAAGAAAAAAACTATTAATATTGTTATTCTGGAAAACTAAAAAGTTGGAATTTCATTTGTATGTCTCAATTTGAAATGTACATCCCAAAAATACTCACTGAAGAAGACATTATTTTACAAACTAAATTTAAACACCCATGAATTCTAAATCTGAGCAGGAATGCTAATCAGAGCACCAGAGAATTTTAAGGAATAAAATCATTAAGATACAACTTTAAAATGCATAAAAAAGGTCCTGCTTGTCTCAATTGGTAGACTATTGCACTTAGACTCCCATGGTTTTAGTTAGGGCTTTCATATGAGCCTGTACTAAATGGCATATGCCATAATAAAAATCCTTGTATCTGAGTAATGTGTGACAGCCCAGAGCTGGGTAAGATGGAAGTGAGTCAGACAAACACAGAACCACATCAGGTTGGCTTAAGTGGAGCGCTGTGTATAGATTTTCCAGGACATGGTGTACTACCTGCTGATCAGTAAGCTGTTGAATACATTGGATTTGATAAAAGGCAAGTTGTTCTTTGTGAGTTCAATAAAAATTCCAGGTTGATGCACTATTGAAACCTGTGAAAATGTGATGAATTATTCCTGAAATGCCGATGAGATTTCAGACGCAGTGAGCAATTTGGATGGCAGGTTGACCTCAAGTGAGAATCGAAAGATCACTGTTTACATCCATGGCCCTGACAGCATGGCATGTTCAAGCTCTAAGCTGAAAACTGAGGGGTGACTGGTATCAGGTGCCTGAAGTAATAACGTATCCTTGAGCAAGGCAGCGAACCCCTAACTGCTCCATGGGTGCTACACTGCAGGCAGTGTACTTAAGTGTGCATGCAGCATGGAGGGCGCATTAAGTGTGCATGTATCCAGGGGGGATGTGCGAAAGGGCAAATCTTGCTTACCTTGAGTAACATTAACAAAGTAATCTTCAATGAAGACCCGGCAGCGTTTTGACACAGCAGAGGCAAAGAGGCAGCGGCTTGGCCCGGAGCGATGCCTCACAGCCTGGGGTCATCATTAAATTTTGCTTTCACTGACTTTTATGGGCTGGAATTATGACTAACGTGTGTCTGAAAGATATATGCATCCCATTAGGAGCGCTACCTTGACTACGGCTTAGACCATGTGGACCAATTCGGGACAAAAGGAGTTTTTTTTTTTTATATACGTTGGCGTCTTTCTGTATTCTCATTTGATATAGATGCAAGAACTCTGCTCAAACCATATGGCCCCAGTGATGGGATTTCTTCATCTGGTGTATTCTTGCATATATTGTGTTTTACTACACACTGCTTTGCACTTACTGGGGGGGCATAACCCTGACTCATTGGTTGATGGGAGTATCCTCAGGCATTATCATTAATAACTTTAATGACTGTATGATACACTAAAAGAGTGAAGGCTCCTCCTTTTCAGAGGAGTGTTGTATGGGGTGGAGTGTTGGGGTCAAAGGGGTGAGGGAGGATCTGGAGACAAAGGCCAAAACTTTCCCTGTTACTCATGCAAAGACGCCTACACAGGAACCTCAAACACATTTCACTCTTTACCTATAGCCAAAACCTTAAAATCCCACTTAGGCCTAGTTGCAGTGACCTTACCTGTATACCTGTGTATCTTACCTGTAAAGAATTTGAGTTGTCTTTTTGTTAAGACAATTGATATCCTGTACGATATCCTGATATCTGCCTAATTCTAACGTTAACCTTGTACATGGGCAGTAAGGTAACCCCTCATATGTTCAGGGGGGATGTTAAGTGATTTTGTCTGCTGGTGCAGCCCAGGATTGCCCACCGGGAGGAGCAGAACCAGAACCCAACAAATTCAGGCTTTTGGTATAGACTTGGTTTGGTATAGACTTTTTTTGTGTTACATTTTTCTTGTGTGGTACATTAATTTATACAGATAAAACCACCTGAATTGATCATTGACTTCCAGAAGCACCCACCCCCACACCCCCCACTATTCATCAACAATGCAGCTGTAAAAGTGGTGCACTCTGTTAAATTCCTGGGTACCACCATCAGCAGCGACCTGAAATTGGAGACACACTCATCTGGGACCATCAAGCGAGCTCACCAGAGGATGTTCTTCCTCAGACTACTCCGGAAGATGGATGTCTCCCCGAAAGTTCGCACCCAGTTCTACAGAGCCACCGTCGAGAGTGTCCTCACCTCCTCCATCACTGTGTGGTACCCTGCATCCTCTGCCCACACAAAACACAGACTGGAGCGCATTGTGCAGACCGCCACACGGCTCACAGGCCAGGAGCAGGCATCCATGAGTGTTCTGCAGGATGCCAGGGTCAGGAAGAGGGCCGGGAGGATAGTGACAGACTCATCACACCCGGCACACTACATCTTCAGGATGCTCCCTTCAGGTCGCAGGCTCCGCTCCATCAGCACCAGGACTACCAGGCACCTGAACAGTTTTTTCCCCAAGGCCATAACTCTGCTGAACAACCCATCCTAGCCCAGTCCCCCCCATGGGACTCAGGACTCAGA
>OMLF01057475.1:15844-29128 GCA_900302615.1 Holocentrus rufus | reverse complement strand
GAGCTAGGAAGTGACCTGTGCTGGACACAAACACACTGAACCTGGGATCATGTAAGCAGCCTAACTGATGATTGTGTTGACCTAACGTTAGTAGATCTGTTTTCTTTGTGAAAATGCGATCATAGTTACATACGTTCACGGTGGGTAGGCTACTGTGGATTTCCCCTCTTGTTTTAGTGGTACTGAGTACCGGACTGTATATCGGCTTACTGGCTAATAATGTGTAGGTGGATAACTTGTAGAAAGTGAAAGGAAATAAAAAAGATCTAATAATATCTATCATGTGCAGAGACATCAGTGGGGATAGTGCGGCCGGGGCATTAAGGCCACCATGGCCGCAGGGCATTCAACTTTTTAAGGGGCATTATGTCAGACTGAAGGGTTACGGCCGCCGTGAAATTCCTGCCCTGGTAGTAACAAATTTCCCTGGCGAGAAAACAATACGACAGCTGAAAAATACCAATCTAGCTAGCTAATCTTTAGTGAAACAAACTGTTAAATAAGGTGAGTTGCACGCGACTTTGATTATTTTTGAATTGCTTCCTGTAACTGTCAAGTTGCATGGAAATTATGTTTCATGCAACTTGCAACCTGCAACTAGTTGCATGAAAGTTTCACTGTGTAAAGCCAGCCTAAGAGCTGTAGCACTTTGAGTTCCAACAAGCGGGATATTTTCATTACTGTAGAAAATGCAGGCCCTAAAACTCCATTTTATTATAGCTATTAACTTAAGGAAGTCTCAAATCTTGGTGAAGAGAGTACTCAAAAATGATAAATTAAAAACAATTCACATTTTTAACTGGGTTTAACATCCATTCAGTGTAACTTAATTTAATTTCATGATGTACATGATACTACTTGATTGTTAATTGTCACTGAATGACTTCTGGGTTAGATGGCACACTGGCTTTCACACAAAGACTACCTGTGTTTAGTTATATATATATTTGTACATTGAGTACATTCATTGTCAATGTGAGGCAGCTAAAAGAGAGATGTAGCTTAGTGAGTACACATGGACGATATGGGAAATAACTGCTTCTTCATTTGCAGTTGCTGATTTATTGCCTCTGCATGAGATGCATGACATTGCACACAACCACTGTTTGAGAGTTTACGGAGTCTTAATGGTGTAGTTGTGGTGAGAGATCACAGTGCTGAAGCATTTGGACAGTATAAAGCTCTCTGTTGAAGTGACTCACTGTGTCAAAACGTTTGGACAACACAAGTTCATCCTCATTCCTCAGCATTTCAAAGAAGTCCAGATGTCTGAAACACAACAACAAACAACAAATTGTTCAATACACAGACATATCTGTATTTCATCATGGAGACATTTTTTTTTCACATCTTGCCCCTTCTACTTTGAATGCTTAGAAAGGCTACACGGACCATAGACCCGTTTGGAGTAACGTACCTGTCTAGGGTGGAGTTTTCATGGGAGCGTAGCTTGTCAATTACTGGTTGGATACCCAGCATCAGGAACTCATAACGTAGATGGACACGGAATTCTAGACTGTCCTGAAAATACACACACATACAAACACTTTTGGTTTGTACCTGATTTTGGACCTGGTAGCACCTCTAGATAGATTAGACAGGCAGAAAGACAGAGAGACTAGAGAGACAGATCTGTGGGTATTCACCTCTCCTGCCCCCTGGCTGAGCACAGCATTGATGAAGGACATGATGGCAGTCTTCAGGTTGACTTCTTCTCTGTAGCGACCAGTGGATCTATCCAAGTCTGTCAGCAGACTCTATATAAACACAATAAAACCACATACACACAAAGTCAATCTTGAAGCTGTTACCACTGGAATTTGAAACTTGATGACTTTTGCCACTCCTTGAGTCCCGTAGTGGTAAGTCTTTTACATCACTGTCACAAACCACTTGCTGCCTGGCTATCAAAATAAAATTGACAACGATGTTCTACACGTAGGATGATGAGTGATAGAAATTTCAGTTTTGCATATCTTCAGGATACACTGTCTTCACTGAAACCGAGTGGTCTTGTTCTCTGTCTCCTGAGTGTTTTCCATGAGATGCTTGTTCCAGTTTTGATGATGGTGGCATGAAATGCAATGCCATATCACGGGGCATCCAGTGGCAGTGAAGAAAATTTCATCGAATAGAGATTTAATCTCAGCATCAGTGTTAAGTCAGAAAAGGTCCTGCTAATACAATTGAGATTAATTCAACTTTAGAAATTAGTTTTAATACCTCCTGCCAGGTTATTTCCCATTACACTTATATTTTGGGGTCTATATCTACTCATTGCTTCATAGATAGTCAGACTGAAGAGCTAAAGTGAATTTGAGAAAATAAAGTGTTTACTGCTCTGTAGTTGTGTTTCATCTGCCTCTTAGAGCCCATTTTTACACCAAAAAATACATGTATTTTGCAATGGGTTTTAGCATGGCATGTACTCACACTTCGGAATACATATAGGGGAATATGCTGGTCTATAGTACAGTAGTGGTACAGCCAGTAGTTTAGCTGCCTAAGTCTGTAGTACAGATCTTGTTCAAACTGCTGCGATATGAAAATCTGTTTTAATTGCGGGTGCAACCTCTGTGTGCTCATGTTCCTAAGAGATTCCAAGTTGATACTTGTGGAATTCATCCACAAGTATTTACTTGCAGTCCTTGGATTTGATATTCAAATGAATACCTGCCACAGGCTACCAAGCTAACTTGTCATTACTGGAACCCCATTGGTTCCGCTCAAACCTGGCAACCTGGAAACCTGGTAATGATATCAAGGTATTCTTTGGTTAATTGAGCAACCCCTGTTTTCTCCTCAAATAAGCAATAATTCAATCTATTTAAGCAGTGCTTAAATAGCAGCATTTCCTGAAATAGTGGCCGGGGCCTTAATTTAGCTCAACTGCAGAAGTTACCAGGCCTTTACTGAAGGCAGGCTTTTATTTGAGAGAGGCCTTTATTTCTAATTCCTTCTGTTTGGTAAGCATTTTTGCTCATATTTTAATACAAAGCCTCCTTGTTTTCTGATCTGCTTCAGTTTTTTTCAACCGACCACCCAAAAGATTTTTTTGATTGGGAGAAGGGGGGAGGCGGTTCATTTATCTCCCCCTGGTTTTAATTGACTACTGGCTTTTATTTGAGGAAATATAGTATTTCATCACTTACCTTCCTTTGCCAACAGTTCTACAAAGCACAAACACATATAAGCAAACACAAAAACACACCTGAAAACGTGTTCGCTCGGAAGCAAAGCTCTGGTAGTGCAGCATAGCTTCTAGGATTTTCTTATGGCCTCCAGGCACCAAGCAGACTGCACCAAGGATCTCCAACACTGCAACCTAGTGATGGAGAGGAGAATCAGCTAAAACCAAGACAGAGAAAGAATTTCTTTATTTCACCTACTAACAAATTTCAGACCGTCATACCTTGGTTTTTATGTTTTCAGTGGCGAGACTTTGTGCAATAATGTTGATGCTTTCACTGTGTGCCAGAACATGAGCTCTGCCCTGGGAGTTGTTCATTAGAGCTTTGATACAGCCAATCAGTGAAGTGTGAATCTGAGATTCGGTTGTCTTGTAGTCCATTGACTTGAGGAAGTTCAGGATACAAGTCAGGCCATCCAGGTCAATGAAACGAGTCACAAAACTGTGGAGGAATCAGTCAGAATATCAAAAAAAATAAATAAATAAAATAAACTGAACCACAACCATTAACTGCATTAAGATAAAAAAATGTGTGTGTGTGTGTGTGTGTGTGTGTGTGTGTGTGTGTGTGTGTGTGTGTGTGTGCGTGCGTGTGTGTAATATGAATGTGACTTCAACCTCATGGGCTGTGTCCTCAGCGCTGTCTTCATACTCTCTATGATTTTCGTTCTTTCTCCCTCTTCCTCCTCCTCAAGTGCCAGAAGAGTCCTCCTCTGGGAAGACAGTGACAACAGAAATGCTTTACAACTACAAGTAATACTAACTATGCAAATAAATCTGCCATGTACATCTCTGAATTAGCATGAAATCAGAGAATATAGTATAGTAACTTTAGAGGTTACTTACAGCAGCCATGGAGCTGAGCTGATCAATATAATACTCTGGCCAGCTAGTCGCTCCTTTATTTTCCTCTGCCTCCTGAAATAGATTTGCAGACATTAACAGGTCAGGGGGATGGATAAACATTTACATACAAACACTTACATACACTAGGCATTGATTCCCATATCAAAACATTACAGTGGTCCCATGTACGTGTTTACTGTTACACTGATGCTTGACCACTTTTTGTCTTTTTGTCAACTGAACATTGCATGGTTTCATACTAAAAAAAACTTAATTTTTCCCTTTCATTTTTTAACATTACTGGTACAATCATACAGATTCTTCTTTCTTTGCTAATAATAACAAATATTTACCATTTTCTTGCTGCAGTAGATCTGCCATTTTTTCTCTGCCGGCAAAGCAAACATGGCGGTCCTGTGTTCCTCAGTAAGGTCCAATTCATCCTGGGAGGAGAAAAGAAGAGAAAGGAAAAGATAGGAGGACAGAAAGCACAAGATTAGTTAACTAATAAAAATGTTCTAAATCTTCAAGATCTGTGCACAAGGAGTGTACACCCAATACATATCAAATGGTGAATAAAACTGATGCAGTGCAAGAGGGTATAACTTGAAGAATATTCATAAACTAAAGGTGATCTGCCACCAAAAAGTATCAGAATAATTGGCATTCTGTGTCATTTGTTAATGCAATGCAGATATGTCATGTCAATTAATAATAATAATAATAATAAATAAGTAAGCATAAGCATGAAGGATTCATTTAGTGCTTGGAAGGCAGCTGAGTTGGTCAAAATGCTAAAACTGGCTTTTAGGACTACAAACTGTTAACTGTTAACATCAAAAGAGGACATAAGATCTCTGCGTGAAGGATTGATGTTGTAACTCTAACAGCAATGTTTTGAGCTACTTCAAAGTGGGTGGGTGTGCTGGGTTTGTTCAGCACAGAAAACATCTGCTGCTTCTGTTTGGGCATGTTGACATGTGGTTAATGTGGTACTTGTACTTTTTGTGTGGCTTGTTCACCTTCCTCCTGACAAACAGGAGCGTTGTCTTGGTAATCTGATATCTCACACTGCCCATTTAGCTGTTAGGGAATTACAATACTCAGCAGACAGCACCATAGGTTTGAAACAGCAAGAGTATGATTAAACACACTGATAGTTTATTGGCCACATACCTTAGTTCAAATGTTGTCTGTTTAGAGACCAAATTTGGTATTTCTGAAGTTAGACTATATTCAGTCTTCTGTACCATTGCGTTCTGGGATAACATGGTAAAACAACAATGGCGACCCACCTTCCAGATTTTTTAAATGATGAGGACTATTTTGATTTTGTTGGTTTGGCACTGCTACAGATGGATGAGGTCAAGGAAAGGAGAGAGAGGCAGGGGGAAACAGAGAAGATGCAACCTGTAGCAGCAAAGCCAACAGACTAAAGACTGAGCATTTTGTGTAGGAGCAATTGGAGCCTGATTTTGGAGTGAGTTACTCGATACAAAATTGTTGTACTTACTACTAAACATCATGGTAGAGAAGTCCATAATACAGCCTAACCTCAAAAATACTGAAATTGTCCATTAAAATATGTAGGTGCAAATACAGTGCAATGATAGTGCCTGAAGCAGTTTTAAGCTGATGATATACAGGCAATTTTTGGGGGGCAAATCTAAGGCAAAATTTGCTGACAATGGGCAATGGGTATGAGTCACTGGGCAATTGGCAAAGAGGGCAATGGGCAATACTAACTGACAATTTGACAGTTGGAAATGGATGAACTGGCAGAGAATTCGGCCATCGCTGTTATTTTGGTCTCTATTTTTCTAATGATGAGATGCTTACTAATTTAATACGTTTTTTCAAATTTATCTGCTACACTTTCTTAAAGTGTTTTGTTGGCTCGTGTAATTTCATGAACAATGAGGAATAACTTCTGCCATACCATTTTAAGTGCCAGCTAAGTAGCAGCCAACAGCTAGTTAGCTTAAATGTATAAAAACACAACTATTCCTATTCGCATCACTTTGCACTGTCTGCCATTGTCATTTGAAGTCTTTGTGGTAGAGGAGAGCAGGTCACCTGACCAGTTTTCTTGTTTCATATTGGCTGAAGTTGAATCATTGCCAGCAACACGCTCTCTCTGATCTCGCTTGGCTAGATTTCCAACTGACTGTCTTCAGTGAGAGCATACTGACAGCAACAACTGCTGACAAATTTTGCCTTCAAGACTACAGTATTTGCCCTGAGACAAAGGTGTTGGAGAATTTGGTCTCTCTGCCTCTTCTGTGGTGGATTTCTCCCTGTATGGTTATTGAATGTCAGTGCCAAATGGCAGCTCTACAAAGACGCTCTTGTTCTTTGATTTTAAGGTACAGACACCAAAACCTTACTATTGATGCTACCTCTGAAAACTGTAACCACATTGCCTACCTACAAAAAAACACTTTAGCTCATTTCAGTACATCTTTGAAACACACACACACAAACACACACACACTCACCACCAGCTCAGTGAACATAGTGTCCAGCTCTTCAAGAGGGGGCATGGGCATGGTGGAGTCTAGTGTAGCCATAGTAGCAATGTTATCATGGCAGTAGGTGATCTCTGGTTGATCACTTCCTTTGAAACAGCAGGGGAACAGCGATGACAGGCCACGCCCCTGTCGCTGCTTAACCCGGGGAGCCATGGTTACAGCCAGGGCTTTATCAGTTATTGACTGGAGAGAGAAAAGGGAGAAATAGCAATGAAAATGGACCTCAAGGAAAACTCAGACGTTTTGGGCAAAATACCCTTTTCCCAACTTTCGCAGACTGACACAGTATGTTCAATACCATTTTCATCTCTGTACATCTACTGGTTCGGTTTGTATGGGTAGCATTTTGTGTCAGCTTAGCATAAAGACTTGGGGCCCTACTTTCGTGCACACCACGCATATGGCCAGTGCCCAATGTATCTGTATGATTTCATTATTCTCTGTGCGCTGCACAGCAGTTTTGTCGATATGAACATTTAACCACTGCCACATATGCCTCAATGTAGTGAAATATTTTTCCATCATGAGAAATTCATAAACCGTTATAAACCGCCTCCACCAACTTATGGGACAAAAATGACACACCTAGGTGCGCCATGCCGTTGATCTGGCTCTGGTCGGCGCAAATCGCGGTTGTCCATGGCACCACAATTCCACTGCGTCACAGGAATGATAAGAACACACACACTACTGCACCTCTCCTCTCACCAGACGCACGCAGGTGAGGAGAAACCCTCACTGAGCCTCACTAAAATTCCACTGCGCCAGTGACTGGCCACGCTTTGCGCACTGCACTTGTACAAAATAGGGCCCAAGAAGTCTACAGGAGTCATTAGCCTAGCTCAATAAAAATGGAAAAAATAAGCCTTACAGCTACTCTGAAGCTGTCTTATTTACACAATGTATCGTGTATTAGAAATACACGACTTGGATTTTTTTTAAGGAGAAGTTGGATGATAGGAATTATAACCAGAACTATAACACATGTATCCTTCCATCTAGCACAGTGACAAAGGGATAGGCACCATGTGTTCAGTGGTACCCATAAGGAACCAAACCAGTGGACATACAGAGCTGAAAATGGTATTGAACATCTTGGCTCAGTCAGTCTGGGTACTGATTAAGTAATGTTACTTCCAGTGAGCATTACTGGGTGTTGTCCATGTGCTTGTCAAATATGAGTTGAAAAATAACTGATGATGCCCATCGATACTGAGAGAGATTGAGAGCATTTCTTGACACTTGTATTTTGAAATGAATTTTTCATTACATGAATTGTTCCTTATTTGAAGGCTTGCACTTCATTCATTACATTTGACACCAAAGCCAGTGTTTTATCTTATTCCACAGCCTACTATGAAGTGACAGAGCCTTGTAATATTTCCAATAACATGACCACAAATAAGACATGGCTACAAATAATTATATAAATAATTATAAATAATAATAATTCAAAGATTTTCAATTGGCTATTTATGTTTTTATAAATGAGAGAGTGGAATAAAGAGAGAAGACCTTTTTTTATGAAAATAAAACAAAAAAACACCAACCTGAGTTTGATTAAATACAATAATATTGTGTAAGCGCACAAGCGCCCCCACACGCACACACAGCCTTTTAAACACACCTGTTAAAAATATGCTACCTTTTAAACATGCATACATATGCAAAGATACTCTTTACATTACACACAAGCATGTATCTGACATTGTGTGCACACAAATTTCCCTCCTATTCAACTTGGATACAACACACACCCATAGATAAAAATGCAGGCTATATCACACAGGCAGGCAGACACACATCAATGTGCACACGCACATATTTACACACACAGCCACACACACTTTCAGCTGGGTGTGACTGAAAAGCTGTTCATACAGATGAGTCATGAGGTGTGGCATAAGCATATGAGTGCATCTTTACAACACAAGAGTTCTGTTGAAACCAGTGTTTCCTTATTTAATCCAAGATCAAATTCATAATCACAGCAGCAGCTTGTTTTGTATACACAGTTGCAGTATACAAATTTTCTACAGTGTCACCCTTAAAAACAACTGCATATATGATACAATGTCAGAGAATCTCAATCACAAGTAATAGACCTTTTTCACAGCAGCCATTTTGAGATGAGATAGGAGGTAAACACAGGTGTTACTAATCACACTAATTAGGTTTCTTTTCTATTTAGGTACAGAACATCAATTAATGTGATTAGCGACACCTGTGTGACATCTATTATTTCATGTCAAAATGGCTGCTGTGAAAAAGGTTTATAAGGTGAGTTTTTATATTTAGTATCAATGCCTCAGCGAGTTTCCACTTACTGCATTGTTCCTGATTAACTCTGAATAAGGTGTTGAATGGCACATCAACAACAAATCATTACTTCATTTTTACCTCCACATTAGGGTTTTTTTTTTTTTTTTGAATTTACTTTTCTTTTTTTCAAGTAAAGTAGAGCATCAATCTGAGTGGTTACCTCCTTTACATTAGTTATCATGTTTGTAACGGTGATAGTCCACTTTTCTTGAAGGGACACAAAAATGGTAAGTAAATTCATCATGATGTAATGATGTAGCCCATTAACATTGTGGTAGTTACTTGTCAGTTGGGTAGGTGATGCACCACTGTACCTAAAAGGAACACAAACATATATTAACTAAAGTGGAATTAAAAAAAAGGACTACAAGACGCTACAAAACCAACCACAAAGAAGGCAGTGTAGTACTAGACTGGGAGATTGTTGGGAATACCTGGTAAGCCTTTCATAACAGTCTACTGTTTTGCGAGTTAAAAATGCTAAAGTTAACTGATAACGCTACTTAAGCCTGTCAGCTGTCATTTTAAGATAATCTTAAAGGTCTACTAAGTCATTTGTACACAAAAATATAACAAAAATAATAAAAATGAATAATCACATAAATAAATATGTTTAAAATAATGTACACTCGCATGAGATGAGGAGTCAAATTGCTTTATATGATGAAAATGAGCTATTTTATTCATATTTTATTCTACATGTCGCGGGCCGCGACTACATGGAGGCCTCCATGTGTAAAACAACTAACTAACGTCCGCAGAAGAAGACGAGCTTCGCGATCTTTGGCTGGAGCTGCTGTGTATCCTGTCCTTATTAGTTAGTGCTGTTTCCGCGTCAGGTGCGCCACATTTCAATCTGGATCTACAAAATAATGGAAGACCATCATTATGCAGCAGGATCTGAAGCAGTCAGACCCCAAAAGCTCCAGCAGGAAGTAGGGAAACAACTCAGAGACCAGAGAAGGCGGAGGACAAGCATCGATGTAGCTTTCCAAAGATGGAGAGATCTTATGCTGATGAGCGGCCTTCAAAGTGATGCTGAAGTTGCTTGCTTTCTGCTGGATAGGTAAATAACACTTATAATATTTTTACGACCTCTGCCCTATTTGGATGGGATTAGTTTTCCGGCGGGGGGTGATGTAATATTTACCGGAGCATCTCTGCTATTTTAGTCCCGTCCGAACGGGAGTGTTCAGTCTGTTAAAACTAACTTTGTAAAAGCTAACTTTTACAGACTGAGCACTCCAGTGTCAGTAAAAACTACAGTGTTTTTACCTGCTGTGAAACGCTCTCTAAAAATAACCCCAGGTGATACAAAACCTGTGCAATTCAAATCAGTTGACTCACAAATGCATTACAGACATCCTGCAATAGTCCAGAAAACCTAATTCCGTAAAAGTAGGGCTTTATATGACTGTTTCTGTTTCGCCAAGTTCAATTACAGCATTTTCCTTTGATGGCGCTAGTCTCAACGTTATTGCTCATTCTTTTAGCATTTCTTTTGACCTAAAAAGAGCTGAGCGCTTCACTGCCAGGGTTTATTATGACATTGCATAGGTTTAGGCACAATAAATGGTTTGTAGAGGACACTGGTGTTTTGACGATTTGGCATTTATTGTCTAAGCATAAATACTCGCCTAGATTTAACTTCTGTCTCTTAAATCATTCATGCTGCTCTTTATCCATGCCAGTGGGTGTCGCAGTGGAGATCAAGAGCAGGGTGCTGCTTAACGCGAAGAAGAGATTTGGGGAAAATGACTTAGTGGACCTTTAAAGCTGGGTGCTGTTTTGTTATGGGTGTGCCCAGATTAGCATATTAGTCAATTAGCTACTGAACACTGCTTATTTCCTGTTCATTAAAGTTGCAGTTCAGAAAAATGTCAGACCTTATTCTCACCAGTGACATTTCTGAACATTACCTTAAAAAACCTGTAAATATTGGTATACTGATATAACAAGAGAATGCGTAAGCCTTCAGGTTTTCTGCTAGCACTACTAGCTAAAAAGCATTTGATGCTACCATTAGAAAAAGTGAACTTGAAGCTCGAACTGAACTGACAAGCAGTGCAGGAGTGTCAGGATGGTCAGGCTATGTGAGGCATGCTAACTTGACAGACAGGCTAGGCATACACACAGCAGGAAGTCTCACTAGCCTTAAGAGAATAGAAACTGTACCTTTATCACCATTGAAACTTGTGGCAAAAGGTAAACCCAGGTCAGGAGAAACTTTAATAAACTGCTGATTTGTAGAAATTTTGTGTGTTGTGTTGTTTTTTAACTGTAAAACCTATAAAATGGTAAATGTCTTTTACTGTTTTTCAAATTTCACAAAAATGGCTGTAGAACATCAACAGACAAATCCCACTCAGTTTAACAATATCTCAAAATCTGAGCCTTATTGACAAAGATGTCCATTACTGGAATGGCTATAAAAGCTACTGCAGATATTTTCCCACATAACTCAACGTAACTCTAAAAATTTTTACAAAAATTACATAAACATTTTGTGTAGTGTGGCCTTAACAGGAGAGTAGGGAGAAAGAAAGTAGGGGGGTTGGGTGCTGCAAAGTTAAAACTAAGGTTAAAACCCTCTGAATTTCTCAAAAATGATTCACTTTAGTCTGCCATTCACTGCACTGCACAAGCACTGATCTCCATAACCCTGTGTTTCCTCTAGCATGCTAAGGATACCATGGATGCAGTGACCTTGTATTTTAGCATTTTACAAGTTTGCATTTTACACTGTGTCAGGTGTAAAAAAAAAGGTGACCTATAAGGAAATATGAGATATACTGTTTAGACAATACTACTTTTTTGAGTTACCAGATGCCAGTGTTATATGTATTTTGAGCAGGTATTGGTGCACATATATGACCATATTAGGACAATATGTTGTTTTCATATATGCACATACATAAGTTACACATACAGTGTATGTTCAGCATGTATGGGCTACACTTATATCACAATATCCAGATGGGGATATACATGTTTGGGTCATACATGACTATGTCACATATATGATGGCATTTCTCTGGTGTAGGGGCATATATTGTACATGTTCATATATTAGATTCCCATGTGGGCCCATATGTAATTGCAGGGCAGACCTAAACCTTGACCACAGCTCCATAATTCCCAGAGCAAACGAGCTGCAAATATTTGCACAAATCCACAGCACATTCCTTCCTCACATGTCCTGACTTTACTGCCCTTGCTTTTCAGTTTACCTCAGTTACTGTGTCATTCCATGGCCATGCTTGCCTTTTATTTATTCATAAATTCTGATAGGAGGAAGCATGAGGACATGCCAACAATTTAGGTGGGTTTACCCTCTTCTAAAACTCTGCCAGTTAGCAACTCTATTCATCCAAAGCCTACATGAAACAACTTTCTTCATTAATGTCCATGTACATGTTGTGGAATATAAATAGAGGGCTCTGGAGATGATTATCAGCTTCTCAGCCAGTCATCAGCGCTCATACTTTTTAAACAGCTGAGTAAGCACCTTGGCACACAGCGAAAATGGAGAGGCAATGCCAGGAGTAAGTTAATATTTACAAAAAGAGCAACATCTCGCCTGGGGCTTACTCATTTAACTCTAACCCTTGTGCCATGCGAACAAGCATGAAAATACCACATCAACATGAAAAGGTGTGTTTCTGGATAACCAAAATACCAGTTCATTGTCATCCTGCATCTCTGCGCACCCATGGGAATGTATTTTCAACCTTGGCTCCTGTATCACGGAAACATTTTTACATGTGTCAGTGACAGTAAAGGCAATGTACAAGGTTTCTGTAGGACACCAGTAATAATCAGCACCACGTGTTTGTGTGCATGATGTGTGTGTATAGATTAATGGGAGCTTATGATTCATTCCGATGGTCAAATGGACAAGTCTGCTCTGGGTTTCCAGGGTTTAATCAATACTTTATTGATCCCCACATGGAGGTCAGAGGTCAGGGTCAGCTGCAACACAGCATGGCTGAAGTTCGAGAATGCTTAATTCTGATTGACTGAAAGCGTATCCAACAAAAATATATCACTGACAGGAGAATGTAAATAAATTTATCGCCTTAACATCTTGCATCTCAAGGATATGAAGGAAGAGTTTTCTTTCCAGTGTTTTCTGACGAATGAATGAAACATGAATAATATTTGCATAGCCTATATTAATGTAGACCCTAAAAATGTTTTTGAGGATCTGGTTTTGTACGGTTGTCCTGGTGTCTGTGTTGTAGAATGAGTTGAATCAAGAATTTTCACTTTCTCTTCCTCAAATGTAGACATATGGCACTTAGCCATTTGCTATGGGTGACATCAGTGTCTAGTGTAAGTGTGTATGTGTGTGTGTGTGTGTGTGTGTGTGTGTGTGCGTGTGCATGTGTGTGT
>OMLF01057475.1:0-11677 GCA_900302615.1 Holocentrus rufus | reverse complement strand
AAATTCATTGACTGAAATATCACATTGACATAAGTATTAAGACCCTTTGCAACAACACTTGAAATTTAGCTCAGGTGCCTTCCATTTCTCTTGATCGTTGCTGAGATGTCTCTACACCTTGATTGGAGTCCACCTGTGGTAATTAAATTGATTGGACATGATTTGGAACGGCACACATCTCTATAGAAAGCCTCACAGTTGACAATACATATCAGAGCAAAAACCAAACCATGAGGTCAAAGAACTGCCTGCAGAGCTCAGAGACAGGATTATTGCAAGGCACAGATCTGGGATACAAAAACATTTCTGCTCAAGGTTCGCAAGAGCACAGTGACTTCCATAATTCTCAAATGGAAGAAGTTTGGCACAACCAGGACTCTTCCAAGAGCTGGTCGCCTGGCCAAACTGTGCAATCAGGGGAGAAGGGCCTTAGTAAGAGAGGAATGGCTCCGGAATGGCAGCGACAGCCAGGGGAGCAGAGCGGATCCAGGATGGGTGATGGTGCAGCAGGAGATGCCTAAGACAAGACAGGACAGGGAAGAAGACAGGGAGAGAGAGAGAAGAAGAGAGAGGGGCAGAAACAAGAGGTCCGAGAGATGCATGGATTGTTGCAACAGTCAACAGTCCAAAAAATACTAAATAATAATCTAAATAAAATCTCGTTGGCAGATTAGTGCTTGTTAAGTTCAATGAGACAAAAACAATGCAGTACAAAGTCATTGAGTAATCAATTTCAAGGCAGCTAATTGTAAGTTAGCTTGCTCCTCTATAGCTTGCTCCTCTTTAGGGCCAAAATGAATTATCTCTGTTTTATCATTATTGAGCTGAAGGTAACTGCATCCAGGGGTTTATCTGCTGAATGTAATCTGTGCTGAATCCACTATGAGGTGGTCTCATCTTGAAAAATGATGACCTCTGCGGAGGATCCGCTTTTCCTCCTGATTTTTCATTTGAAGACCACCTTGTTGTGCATCATCGTACAATTAAGCCTTATGTTACCAACAACATTTCAAAAGCCTTCCCATCGCTGCTGTCACTGATGTTGTCCACTGAGACAATTCTGCACCGTGACTTGATACACGCTGCTAATGACTGGTGTTTGTACACCTATTGTTTTTGTATTTAATAATTTAATAATCCAAATCATCAGAAAATATGGTACCTGCATGATTGCATTAAAATAGCTCATAAATAACAACAATGAATCTGAAAAGGTGCTCCCCATGTTACAAATTTACTGTGCTTTGAGATGCATGGAGTGGAAAGATGCATGACAGAGGTGCATCTACCCCCATTGACTTGCTATTGGTGCCCAGTGCAAATGTGTCTGAAATGAGGGCCTTTCCAACAATGATTAATGGAAAAAGTTTGTCTTAACCAAACAGACCAGTCAGGAATATCTGCATATTTTCTGCATTGCTTCAGTTTTGTCTCACACATCCTTGATACTGCCTGGAACACACCCTTCACACCTTGAAGATGTGCTCACACACCCAGAACAGAAACTCACACAGAGTACACTCATGCATGCTTTCGTACAAATTTCTGGGATAGTTTATGTAAGCGTGCAAGCAGTAAGTTAAAGTTAGAAGGCTTCCTACACAAGGTAGTGTGTAAAGTATTTAATGGAAAGATTTTCAGTAGGTGCTGGGAGGAAAACCCCAAAGGAGAACAGTGCTAAGAATGAAGACACTCTCACTTCACCTTTGTATAATACTTTATTTTGTCAACATTTTGGTGTAAAACCTTTATCAAGACATTTTCAAGTAGTTATGTTCATTCACAAACACACACCAATAGTTCCATTACATAAAATTAAAATTACCCATGTTGTTGAGGGGCAATACACTCCAATGAGAGTACCCATTGCAATGATAGCTACATACCCACAAACAGAAGTACATTTCCTCAATACCATGCCATGTACAAAGACGTCATACTGGAAATCAGGAAACATACCTCCCAAAAACTGTTGCTCTAAAAGATTTGCATAGAGTCATGTCATATTTAATGAACTTTCATTTGACATATTACTCTGTAGTACTCTGCGTTTAAATATATATGTACACCTTTAACTCAGTACTTAGTTGAAGCACCTTTGGCAGCAATTACAGCCTCGAGTCTTTTTGGGCATGAGTGTAACAAGCTTTGCACACCTGGATTGGGGGATTTTCTGCCATTCTTCTTTGTAAATCCTCTCAAGCTCGGTCAGGTTGGATGACCGTTGGTGGACGGCCATTTTCAGGTTTCTCCAGAGATGTTCAATAGGGTTCAAGTCAGGCTCTGGCTGGGCCACTCTAGGACATTCACAGAGTTGTCCCTAAGTCACTCCTGTGTTGTCTTGGCTGTGTGCTTAGGGTCATTGTCATGTTGGAAGGTGAACCTTCAGCCCAGTCTGAGGTCCTGAGCACTGTGGAGCAGGTTTTTATTAAGGATTATTTGTGCTTTGCTCCATTCAGCTTTCCCTCAACCTTGACCAGTCTCCCAGTCCCAGATGCTGCCACCACCATGCTTCACTGTTGGGATGGTATTGGGCAGGTGATGAACGGTGCCTGGTTTCCTCCAAACATAATGTTTAGTACTGAGGCCAAACAGTTCAGTCTTGGTTTCATCAGACCAGAGAATCTTGTTTCTCACTGTCTGAGAGTCCTTCAGGAGCTTCCGCATCTCTGTGCATCCGAACCAGTTGACGCACAGAGATGAAAATTGTGTCGAATGTCTTGTCTTTGTCTGGGTAAGTCAGAAAAAGGGTATTTTGCTCAAAATGCTGGTCTTTTCCTGTAATTATTACTTGGAGATTAGTGTGAGTGTGTTTTCTTTACCTAGTCAGCAGCTTATATTTACAGTAAACTCAATATGATGTAAATTCCACATGATGCGTGTGTGTGTGTGTGTGTGTGTGTGTGTGTGTGTGTGAGAGAGAGAGTACGTTTTACTGAAAATAGTTACATACATTCTCTGAACAATGCCTTCAATTCCCAGCCCTGTAGATCTATAGAGTAAAAAACTACAGTATTCATCTGTGTGTATGTGTGTGCACATGCACATGCATATATGTGAGCCATCTCCTCATAGATAATGAGTATCTATAGTATCCTAGCCTGAACCCAAATGCACACCAGTTTACTGAATTTGGAAGCTGTTCCAAACTGTCAATCTACATGTAAACTTACCAGCTCATGTATTCCCTTTTAGGCACCTGGAGGTGACCTGAGAGACACTTAAGTGTTAATCTGTGAATGAAAGACAACAATAAGATGTTATCTTATCCATCACAACATAATGGAACATGAGAATGCCATGAATACTCATTCACTCTTCCTCACTTTCGCTCTATTCGTCTCTATGTGCTAAGGAGCCAGGTGACATTCCACAGAATGTGACATCTCATCTCTCTCTCTCTCTCTCTCTCACACACACACACACACACACACACACACACACACACACAGAGAAACCTTGCAGTGAAGCATCGATAATGTGACAGTGTTGCTCTTTCATGTCTGATGTTAAAACACCACACTGATGGGCAATGTCAGCTAGAAATAAACTCATTAACACAACGTTTATGTGTCACATGAACTGTCCTTTGTCAGTTCCTCCACATCTGACTTCTGATCAGACAGTATCAAGTTTCTACAGTCCTTTGAAGGTGGTACTATGTAATCTTGACTTTCATTCGGTAAAAAAAATTATATAAATATAATAACATAAAAAATAAAAATGTCCATATTGTATGAAAGTGGCACATATGTGTTCTCTCTCTTCTGGCTGCAACAGTTCGTTGAAGCTGCATCACACTTATACTGAGTGAAATATGCCAAGCCAAGATGCCATTGTTTTATAGCCTGGTGTTACCAGACCATATCTCATCTCGAACCCCTCAATATTGAACCGTTTGAGGAAGGGGCGTGGCAAAGGGACATAGCCCACTGTGACTATGAACATAATTGGATCAGCCCACAACCAATGAGAGTGACGAAATATGAGACGCTGTTACAGACTGCCGGTGACCAGTTAAGTAAACAAAAAAGCTTTAATGGCAGCTAACAGGAATAGCAGCATCTTTTCCACCCATAAAAGCCTTCAGTGTATCACAGTTAAAAGCAGGTGGACCCAAATGAAAGAGACACGAGGCACAGGAACTGAAGAAAATCATTTCTAGTCACTGGAGGAAGGTGTCTGGCTGTTGCTTTGTATGTGTGTGTGTGTGTGGCAGGGGAATCGGGGGGGAGAAGGAGGAATGGCCTGAACTGGGTGGTCACTCCTGCTTTTCTCTCCTGGGTTTATGGGTTAGTTCTACAGTGGGCGTCTGAATCAGCTGTGAGAAACTCACCTCTCCTGCAGATTCTTGCTAGCCTTCAACACAATCCAGCAGGGCAAAAACCATTTACAATGTCCTTTGAAAACACGATACCCTTAGCACGGTCAAATACATCAAGATTGACAGTCCAAAAATTGTGTTACGTGTAAATGCTCTCTTACAAGTTTAATTTAGCATTTACATGCTGCATTCCAGGATGACTAATGCTGCATTCATGAGAACCTTGGAATATCTGTGCTGTAAATTTCCTGTGACAGCATTATGTTCACCATGTAAACACAGGAGAAATTATTGCTCACAAGCAGAAGAAACTGAATTATCCTCCACGGGGTGTAACAAAGAAGATAGCGTCCAATTTCCCGAGTTGACACCATGAACATCGTGTGGTTGAAATGGATATTCTGAGGTACAAGTTCCTGTGAATACTGCATGAGCTGACTTGCAGAATGATGTGAATGTACATTTATTAGTCAGATGAGATCAACTCCACTACAAAACAAGCAGAAAACACGGTCGAGTTTTGTCCGCTCCTTATTACTGCCAACTAGATAGAAGTTATAGTTCAGAATCACAGTAACACAGTTTTCGCTTCAGGTGGAACACAAAGTTTAGGACTTAAACTCTAAACTCCCCTTATCAGATCTCAGAAATGGTCATTTTCAGTTCTCTGACAGAAATCCATCTCTGTGATTTAACACTTTTCACCCTGGGGACATCCCATACTTAGGATTAGGGTTTGCAGAGTGGACTCCAAATGCTGTCTGGCTAATTATGTAGTTGACATTGGGAACAATGGACAGATCGCCAATAGGTTGCACCCATTGTCAATCCATGATGACATTGTCCATCATCCCAGCTCTAGTGATTTCTGTCTCTCCACCTCTCTCCTCTTCCCCCTGGTGGACTCAGTGGACATGTCGACATGTCGACATGTCTGCAGCCAGGCTCTCTTGAACAAAGGACCGTTGTCCTTCCCTGATTAAAACGCTAGATGGCAGTCCAGTGCTAACATAGCAGCAGCCAGAGGACTGTCAGAGGCAGTGTTTGCTTCAGTTTGAATTAGAAACCATAGATCTCTGAAACCTTGGGAAGCAAATAAGTTCTAATAATCTCTCAACATCTAAATTTTAGGACAGCAGACCTACATTACACACATCAGGACTGTTTTTCCATGTCTTGTATTTTTTTCCCCCTTTGGTGTAGATGACTTCAAAGTGGCACAATTGATTGCTTTTCATGAAAACCTTTTTATAACCTTCCCAACCCTGTTCTTAGTTCTTTCAGGGTAAAGAACAAGATAGGTAGTTTGAAAACTAACTTCCCCACACTTGAAATTATTGTCACGGCTGGTGCAAGAAGGTCAACATGGATACAGGACCCAAATGCAGACGTCTGAGGCAGAGCTTGAAGCAATTCAGTGATTCAGTGCACAAAAATGAAGTCACAAAGGATCAGGGGATGGTTAGGCAGGCAAGTGCTAAAACAATCAAAAGTCCAGTAAACAAGCAAGGTCCAAAACAGACAGGTATCAGCTCTCAGGTACAACAGATGAACACAACACACATGCTTGAGAGCAAGACATAAAGCACATAGCAACTTAACAATCTGCCAGGAAACAATGACAGTGGACCAGTATGACTGATGAGGGAATGAGTTGCAGGTGAGGAGTGGGTGGAGTAGGCCAGGGAACTGCAGGACTGATGAGACGTAGGAACAGGTGTGTAGCTCAGGAAAGGAGGGAAAGTCCAAGGGCATCTGATGGACAGCTTGAAGTTGGCAAGTCTATGGAGTTGGAGTTAAAGAACTACTCCAAGAAATACCCAGACTGAGACAAGATGGTCCATACCATTTTCACCTCTGTATGTTCGGTTCGGTTCCGACAGGTAGTATTTCGTCTTAGCTTAGTAAAAAGACTTTCACTCTACAGGAGTCGTTAACCTAGCTCCAAAAATAAATAAATAAATAAATAAACCTTACAGCAGTTCTGAAGCTGTCTTATTTACACAATGTATCATGTGCATTTGAATTACATGTCTTGGAAATTGGTTGAAAGTATAGATGCTAACTTCTCTCTGTCAGCAATTTTTTATTTTTATCCAAGACATGTATTTCCTACAGCATGATATTCGGCAGTCAGCTGCAGCAAAAGCTGAGTTAACTAAAGCATTAGATCAATACAGTCACCAAGTAGTGAGCAGCTTACAATGTATATTAAAATAATTTTATATGTATATATATATATAAACCAAATATATTATTATTATTATTATTATTATTATTATTATTATTAAATTATATGGAGGAATCTCACCATAATTGTCTCTGACACAGACACATCATTTTTGGTGGAGACTTGGTGGAGATTTTAATGACTCTTATTCCACAAAGCGGCACGATATGTGAAGTTGTGTGTAGACATTTTCCAACATGTCAAAGCTTGTTTATGGAAGGCTAGGGAGTTTATCAGTCTACTCAACTTCAACATCTACTCAACTTGTGAGCTGAACAGTTTCTGTTCTGTTGTGGATATAGAATGTACAGTTTGTATTTTAATGTTATGCACACAGTTAACCATTTTTTGGAACGGATCAAGGGAATTGTTAAGGAATAAAATTGATCAGAAGGAGTGGATACATTTTTATCAATACCCAACCATAGCTGGGAAGCATGCGAGCTGGGAAGCAAACATCAGACTGAGCAACAGGAAGTCCACATGCAGGTAGAATTTAAAGCAAGAGGCAACACGCAGGCCATCTATTAGACGGACAGGTGCTGGGGGGCAGGATTAAAGAGCAAGAAGATTAAAAGGTTGACAGATTGTTCAGCAGGGCAGGACGGGGTGTTGGAGAAGAGGGAATAGAAGAGAAAACAGAGAAAAGAAGATAGAAACAGAGAGCAAAACGGTATGGAGAGGTGGAGAGACAAAATGGTGAAGAGGAAAAGCAGGGAAAAGAGACTGAGTTGGAAAGGAGGTGAGTGAGGGGGTGGGGCTTGCGGGGGTAGCAGATGTGGGTTGGCTACAAGCTTAGACAAGCCCAAGGGGGAGGAACCTGTGCCCTTCTTATCCAATACCGACCTTGAACCCGGAATAATGCATACACACACACACACACATGCACACACTTTGCCAATACACACTCCCACCTTGCTTCTTTTCATCTTTCGGTAAGTTTAATTCATTTTCTCCCTTGTTGTCTTTTTTCTTTTATGCAGTTTATTATTGACTTGTGTACATGGTTATGTGCATGTATATCATGGCTATGTATGCATTAGAGGTTTTTTTTTGACAGCCAAGGTGTGAGGCATTGCAAGAGAGTTAAAAGGAGTGCCATATTTGCCCAGGGAAAGGCACTTTCTGTCCTTTAAATTGCCTATCAAAGCCAAGCGAAACTATTTGCTTTTGTTGTTTGTCCTTAGCTGATACTGCAGAGTGACATTTTTCACTTCATGTCAGGCTGTTAGGAAACTTAAAGAGACAGTTTCATTTTACTGTAGCCTGACTTGTGTGGAAAAAAGAGAACTGAAAGAAGGCTCCAGGAAGGTAAGACCACAAATTGTCTCAACATTCTCTTCATTGCGATTTTTGTGAGAAATTAATCAAATAACATGGTCAAAACACTTGCTTCTGTTCCACCTTGTGAGTATGGGTGCACGAACATATAATTTGTATGGGTATGTTTCGATATGACTGTGTTGAGCTGTACAATCAGTACTCGACATGCACTTGTGGCCAGTTAGTCAGACTAAATGAGGGGTGGCTCTCGTTTCTGATAAGCTCCACCGTTCCACAGGCCAGCTGCTGCTGTAAATTTCCATTCTCCCCGGCCTCGGGTTTAACATGAATAGACTTGTCAAGTGAGGTGTCACAGCAGCCGCAGCCAGCCACTGATTCAGCAGTGTCAAGGTTTCCTCACTCGTAGCAGACACTCTGGTTAGACCTTTCTTGTTTTGTTTTGGGTTTTTTTGGTTGTTTTTTTATGTGGCTTTTTGTTTTCCCAGTGAAGATAAGAGAACAGTAATTGTGTCATGGTACCATAGATTTTTCCCCCATACTGTCAACAACCCAGTGTAATACTCCTGGCAATAGTGGTGTGTCACCTTAGTGTCACCTACTTGGTAATTTTCACAATGTGACTGTTGTCATTGACAATATGGATGTTACCATGAAAAAGACTCAGCAGCGTCTGTACAGTCTTCGTAAACTAAATTCTTCAGAGGATCCCCACATTTTATTCCTCTTTTATCAAAAGCATTTTCATTTTTCTGCCGGTTTACATCCCTTTGTCAAAAGGACAAGAACCAACTGACTGCAAAGTGTTGTTAACCCTCAGCTCTAAAATTATTGGCAAAACACAGAGATCCCTAGTACAGCTTAAAGGGTTAGTTGGGGTTTGTTGAAGAGGAGTTGTACTTATCCAGGTACTTATCCATAGTCAGTGTATTACCTACAGGACATGCCAGTCTGTTTGCCCCCACTTTGGAGAAGCAGGCAGAAGCACCAGCACAGAAGCTAAGCAAGGAACTGCTGTGGAGGGGGGCGGCAGCAAAACATATTTTAGTCACCTAAAGAAAGACCCACTTAAAAAAATCAATATCAGTGTAAGTGTACACAATATTTAAAATATTTTCACCGCTTTACATTGCTGATAGACAGCCTATTCCTTATGTACATTTTCTCAGCTATAATACAGTGCACAGCACTGGTGTGCTCATGTAGGAATATAGAAGTTCTACAGTTGAGGAAATGTAGTGCCAAAAGAGAAGACTTTCTGACAGCAATACCACTGTTATACTTTCCACTGTGCATGCTCCAGGAGGTCGACCTGTACCAACATTTCATGTCTCAAAAATAGAAACAATCAAATGTGTGCAAATTTGTGGAGAGAAATCGCTCAGGCAGTGGGAAGAGACATGGAGGCGTGCAGGTAGGGGTGAAAGTATCTGTGAGACAGATTTGTGAAAGCCACTCAAACTTCATTAAACACTCACTAAGAAATGGGTTCCCTTAATTTAAGTGGACCCTTAAAAAAATGAAGGAGCTCTGTGCAATGGATGAAAAGAAAACTAAGGACATATTAAGGGCTTTGTATTTGGTGGTACTGGGACACTCTTCTGGTGGAGCACAACTCTGAATCTGTCTTAGTTACACTATGTATCATGCATTTAAACAACGCAACTTGGAATAAAAAAAAAAAGTAAAACATCATTGTTTAAGGAAAAATTAGATAGTAAGAATTAAAGTTGGTAGGGACTATAACCATTGAATACATATGTTCAGCTGTCAGATCGTACCATCTTTAACTGCTACCTATATGAACCGAAACAGTCAATGCACAGAGGTGAAAATGGTGTCGAACATCTTGTCTCAGTCTGGGTAAGTTTGCCCAAACATTGGTGTATTCCTTTTAAATTTGAAATACAAATGCTTCAGTTAAACCATTTGTCTTGGTTCATGCATTCTACAGAGAAGTGAAATCTCTATGGACAAATAAATGTCCAAAGCGCCTTATGAATCTTGCTGATGTTAGGATTACCATGTAACAATCCAGTTCTTTTAATGATTGGAGGTTACGGAATCATGAACCCTGGGTAATGTATGATTTCTGAAGGCCATGAACTCGGCCATTGAGGAAGTTGAAATAGAGCCTGACTGTGTGCTGTGTAGACAATCATGTTGAGCAGATTAAGCACAGGATGCACCACTATCGTCACCCTGTTTCAGTTTGGGTTGTCACAGGAAATTTTTATTTTTTTTTATTTTTTATTTTTTTTATTACAGATAAAAACAGAGTCTTCCCAAAAAATCCCATTTCCTGTGTCTGTATGCCGGCAGGCTCACACATGCCTGCATGCAGAGATAGGAGCGTGAGCTTATGTGTGTGTTTTGCAGTGGCTTTGTCTGAATGTCTTGTCTTGGGTAATTAGTATCCCAGCCTTGTGTGGGCCACTGCCATACCGCCCAGCTCTATTGTCTTCATTATAAGCAGCAGCCCATTCATTAAGTCATCCAACAGACTTTGCTAGCCTAGTTAAAGATGAAGGGCAAAGGTGTGCACCAGCAACAAGTAACCTAACCCATGTTGGATGAATCAAAGATAAGATCAAAATGAATAAACAATACAATTCCCTGCAGTTAAAAAATGCTGCGTATTTTGGATATCTGGATGTTATGAGGAATGTAGGTATGAAAATATGTTGGTGTACACTTGAAGATGTGTTTAAAATAACAATTTGTGTTATTTTGTTTGGTGCCTTAGTTAAATCTGTTTCTTTTGAATTTTGAAACTACCTTCGCTTACCTGAAGTTGTTTAAACTTAGTGATGAAATTGCTTAAAGGAATAATCCTCCTTCTTCTGATTTACTGATACTGAGACAAGATGCTTGAAACCATTTTCACCTCTGTAAGCCCACTGGTTCAGTTGTGGGAATTGTTTTAAAGAGAAGTTAGATTGTAGTAATTAAAACTGCTGAGCACATATGTTCAGCGGTTATAGTTCCTACCTTATAACTTCTAAAATGGTTTGTTTGTTTTTTAAAGGTGTTATTTGTGGAAAAATATCTCTCTCTCTCTCTCTCACACACACACACACACACACACACGTGCATCTGATCCAAAATTCCGATATCACCTGTACCAGTCAGAATGTAGAATTATAATATACTGCACAAATTTCAGTTTCAGTTTGTCTTTACAGGAGTCTCAACTTCCTAAAATTGAGCACCACAAAACAAAAGATGTGATACTATTATTATTTAATATACTATTCTAGAGAGGAAAGACTTCATCCTGGAAATACATAAGTTAACTTGATATCTCTCAATTTTTTTACAGTACACAGGTAGGTATTTATAAGTTCACCTAAGTATGCACCATGAGACAGAGATAACTACTGTTTAGTGCAATGTGTGCCTGTGACTGTTACTTAAGCAAGCAGCTGGAATTGGTGGTAAATATTGAGTTTTTGTGCCGTGCCGGGTTTTCTAAAAGACAGCAGAGATTTGTCAGAGGTCTTAAGTCTTGTTCTAATTATATGTAAAATGTATATAATGTATATTTACAGATAAGTAAGGTAGTATCAAACTGCAAGAATTTTGAATGGAGTATGATGCGTTCACAGACCAGCATTGAAAATCGTTTACTGGAGTGTCAGGAGAGATTCATCTCTGTGAGTTCCATATTGACCGTTTGATTTTTAGGATAATACACGAAGTTAAGTCAAGTTAATATGATGAAGAAAAATGTCATTAACAAAGCAGCAGAAAAAAGTTACACGTCATCTGGTAATTAAAACAATGATTTAAAAATTAGATCCGTGGCTTTTCTAAATACATCCGGGGCTTAAGTCCCTGAG
>OMLF01057474.1:8803-24654 GCA_900302615.1 Holocentrus rufus | reverse complement strand
ATATTCCTAAATACTAGGTGATTTGGCTGTAAATGATCTGAACTGAACAATACGGCAGAAGCCCCGCTCACTAACTGCTGTGTTATGTCATTTGCACAACTGAGGAAGTTACATATTACATATTGTACCTTTTTTTAATTTTTTAAATTCAAAACTCTAGATGGTTACTACAGTGCCAATGTGAGGAAGACTGGTCCTATATTACAGTATGCACTATTTCAGACTGAACCAGACTGCTGTGTCATGTTTCATACATTTTCAATGAGGGGGAGGCAGGATTTTGTTGAAAGGGAGCAAGGCAGGGCGAACGAAAGAACGAAAGTAGGAAAACAAAGAAACAAAGAGGCAGAATCCTGTGGGTGAATCCTGTGTGGGCGTGTCATGTGGGCTTCCCCAGCCGACATTCAAATGAGTGCAGAGGAGGGCACTGCCCGAGTTGGAGTATTCCCCTTCACCACACCGGAGGCATGAGTCTGTCACACTGAAAGTGCTTTTGTTTAGGCTCCCAGCCAAGGTGGAATCCCCACCGCTGCCAAGAAAAACGATTCACAGCCTGATTAACAAAGACGGTGCTTCAGCCGGCACGCAGCTTCACAGTGCTTCATGTTACAGAAACCCTCAGCCAGACGTCTCCTGCAGCCAAGTTTCGTCTAGTCTTAGTCTGTTTGTTATACCCCTATTTATCACCAGTTTTTAAAAACCCAAATGCATCACAGAGACAATCAGAGGTAACACATAAATGTTCGAGACACATTTTCATCGTGGTGCTGCGAATTAAAAACACAGATAAAGAGACTTGGGATCCAATAATTTAGACTTAATGTGACTATGTTCCTCATCATATATTAAAAACAAATTAAAAAATAGAAAAATAGCACATAGCACTCTCTCAAGCAATTACACGCACACACACACACGCACACACACACACAATCAAAACAACTACAGTTTTTGTATCTTTTTGATATAGTTTTATATCTCTTCTACTTGTTCTAGCTTTTTTATCTTATTTATCTATTTTATTTTATATTTTGTAATTTTTGCATAATTGTGTTCATGTCTTGCACATGAGAGTGAAGAAAAAACAGAGTCAGATTCCTTGTTTTGTGTGCACAAACTTGGCCAAATAAAACTGATTCTGATTCTGATTCTGAACAAATGTGGAACCTGCTGGTGTGCTCCACAAACCCATGGAGCCAAGGGGGTTTTAATTACAAAAGCATATGATGCAGATGATGTGAGAGCTTGGATAGGTTGGAGTTCGGGTCTAGGTTGAGTTTAGGGTTCACTTCAGGCATGTCAGAGAACTTGGGAAAAATCAAGATCAGGATTATGGTTCAGTTCAGCTGCAAAAAAAACTGTAAAAATCTTTTTCTCCATAGTTGAAAATTAGGAGATTCTGCACTGATGATTAGATTAGATTAGATTAGATTATACTTTATTTATCCCACAGTGGGGAAATTTGTTGTTACAGCAGCAGCATTAGTGTAATAAACACAACAGAATTAAGAGGTAGAAGAGCGGAAACACACAATAACAAGAAAAGACAGTAGAGACAGTAGGTGTGGTATAAAAAAGAAGAAAAGGTGCAAGAGATAAATGATGTAAAAAAAAAAAATGATGGTGATTAGCTCTTTAAATGACCCTTCCTATAGGTCAGTCGAATTTATTTGAGTTTCAAGATGAGTTTTCTGTCTCTGCTAAAATCTATCATCAAATCCCATCTCAAACCAGAGAAAAGACAAAACAAAGACATGCAAACCAGACAGACCTGACAGAATTGTACATCTGAAGCTGAATAAAATCATTGTCCAATCTTCCCTGAATGTAGAGTGGGCTGTGATCTCTGACTCAGCCAACTTTGATTATCCCCGCCATGCAAATGTGGCAACACAAACGTACAAAAAGCAGCAGCCCTCCACTGAGGGAGAGTCAGACGCGCTCTGAGAGGAGGATCCTATCTGGAGAGAAGAGGACAGCTCTGGTTTCACAGCACACCTGTTTTTAATTTCTTGGTTCACCTGTCTGCCTGACTGAAGCCTCAGCATGTTCACTGCACTGCTGGTGAGTACTGAGCCTTACCCGGGCATGATAAGCTGCTCTCTGTTTAGAGGCCGACATTCATTGACAGCTTACTTTTCATTGATGGTGATAAGGAGACTCAGTGCCTTTCTCAGATACACTTCAGCAGGACAGAAGTTTATCAGCTTAGTCTGAGATTAACCTTTAGTTTCACCTGCCAAGGGCTGGAAAACTGAAAAAGTGTATCTCCTTAGTTACAATTTTTAATGTAATAAATATAAAATGTTCATTGATTTCATGCACAGAAGCAAGTAGTGTGAGAGACTTTTATTTTGAAGCTTGCTCCTTATACAGTGAATGTTTTGTTTTTGGCAGCCTCACACACACTGTTTGTTGTCACATGTCATTAAGTTTCAACTAACATTCACCCCTAATGTTAGAGAAACAGACAGCCAATCAGGAGCCTGCTTAACCCGGCGCTGCCATTTTGCATTGGCCAGTGATGGCAAAGAAATTGTACAGTGGTCAGCCGGGACAAAGTTTGGGAACAGACAAAAGACTGTGTATGATCCAGCATTTCTAATGTTGCCATGTCAGTTTTAAAAGCAGTAATACGAGAATGGAAAAAAAATTCTCAATTAAAAATAAAAGTCCTGTGTTCCTGCATGTTCCTCCAGTCAAAGTGTGTCAGTGTTGTCAGTAAAATGTATCTGAAAAGTCAAAGTAGTCATAGTGAAGAATGGTTCCTTTCAGAGTGTTAAATTATTGATGCATTAACCTGTAAGAAGTATTTGAATGTTGTAGCTCTAACTGCTCCATATACTGTTGGCTAGTTTACACAACAATGCATCACATTTGATGTTTTGCATGGAAAAGCTTCTTCTGCAAAGGAACTAGGAACTCCAGCCGTCAGATAAATGTAGTGCAGGAAAAAGGGACAAGATTTCCCACTGAAATGTGCTCTAATAAATAGAAATACTCAAATAAAGTTCCAGTACCTGATTCTTAAGTACTATACCTGAGTTTCCACCTCTGCAGACTCTTGCAGACCCTGATGGTGTGACTCTAATGAGATGTGTGCTCTGTGTGATTGCAGCTGTTACTGGGAGTGGTGGGGACACACTTGACCGCCGCCATGCCATCTCCCAGCAGAGGTTGTCCGCCTACTTGCAAGCCTGTCAACGCATCTCACCATTTCATTTTTAAACACCCGGACTCAAGCATCAGCAGCACATCAGTCGCCCCATGGACTCTGCAGTGAGTTTTCTCTCTGTCTACGCATTTCTTTTCTCACAATTTTGTGACATCACTAGGATGTAAGGTCTGTTTGTGCTTCGTAACCAATGAAATCAGAATGACTCATAATGACTCATGCTCTTGCACTGTAACAGCTATGTTCTCGAATTTCAGCTATATTCAAGAGCAGGAACTCACAAAAAAAACAAAAAAATCCCATGTGTAAACAAAATCCGTGAAATATGCATTGTCCACAGAGCAGGATCAAATTTTACATTCCAGTGATCTGACAAATTCAGGATTCAGTTCTCCGGTGTCTAGTTTGAGAAATTAGCTGCTGAACCATTTCCCTTACATGCACTGCATGTTACCCTCACAGGTTGAATGTATCATAAAACCGCTGCTCTGAACCTCAGTGTACACACACCACAGCCCAACAACAGAGAGAAATAGAATTTCTTCTTAGGTCTTTCCAAGTATACTCAATCCATCAATCAATAATTTTTTTTTGTCACCTTTCAGGACAGAGTCCGAGCCGGGCAGAGAGCCGCAGCACATCCGTCGCGCTGTGTGTGGGTCCTGCACTGTGAGCGGCATGACCGCCGAGCCCATCTACATCAACATTTCTGTTTACAAGAGACAACGCAGCGGCGGCGAGGAGGTCATCTGCAAGTGTCCCTACAAGCTGTCTGTCGGATGCACCTGCGTCAATAATCAATGACAGGAGATACCACGAATTATTATTATATTAATATTATTATTAGTAGTAGTAGTCGTAGTAGTAATAGTAGTAGTGGCACTGCAGGTAGTAACAACAAAAATTCCAGAAGCTTTATTTTCAGTGGCAAAAACACTCGTAATCTTGATGGAAGTCGCTCAAGTGGTAGCGGCAGTGTGACTAGGAGTAATAGGAAGTAATTTTATTTAGCTGCAGGAGTAGAAGCAGCAGAAACAGTAACACTAGTAATCCGAACAGTTACATGTATGTAGACTTTCAGTGAAACTTATTTTCTCTATAACATGGTTTTACATGACATGATTTCATAACACATGTATGCTTTATTTTGAGAGCACTGCAGATTTCTGAACCTACCACTCAACATCAAGTTCTGTGGTTCTGTTTATAAGATGTGATGTTTAAATCACAGATTTGTTACATGTATCATGTGTTTTGCATTAGATGTTCTAATTGAATTTATTTGTATTTTATACAAATTTGAAATAAACTGTATTTGCAGTGCATGTTATTTTAATACACTTGAGTTTATGAGGTGTTTATTTAATCCATTTGAAAGCATTAATACACAAACTTTTGTGGTTACAATAGATAGAACACTAGGAGAACAGATAAATCACCACATGCATCATTTCTTTTTCATGTTATACTATATTTTCGATAAAGATAACATTGAAAGTATACATGCCCATGGAAGCTTGTAAGAAAATCACCCTCAAAAAAAGTACTTTTGTCTTAGAAGTTAAGCCAGGACTTGTCCAAGCCTAATTGTGATGATCATTAAAAGTCTAATAAATTAAAAAAGCAACCTCAGTTATCATTTGTGTCATCACATTGCTTTGTGTGGACGTCTGCCCAGGATGAATGAATGTTGATGATACATGTTTCTAAACTATCACGGCCAAGTTGGGCCACCTGCCAGGAAAGACTTGGCCTGACTTGAATGCATTGCTGTGTTTTATTTGGCAGGCGTCAAACATATTCATGTTATTCTCTGTTCACTCCCAGTGGCTGATTCTTTCATCTCTGTTTATGCAGATTCACAGAGCTGTCATGATATTTTTCAGCTGAACTCTGATGCTAAAGTGTGAATTTCCTTTTCTTTCGCCTGCACGGTAAAGCCACAGTCTTCTGCTGCTGGCCACTGCCAATCAGCAGCCATTAGTGCAGTAATCATAATGAGACACTAGGTGGCGCTAATGAGATCAAGCCTTCTTTGACTTACAGTCCCATCATGCATTTGATGTTTGGTGACATGCATGAAGTGCCAAATTCAACTTCAGCCCAAATTAAAACAAAATGTTCATATAATTTTATAATATGAGGCTGCCTTTACACAATGAGACTTCCATGCAATTAGTTGCAGGTTGCAAATAAAACTTTTACTGTTGCCATGTTACCAAACCCATATCGAACATTTCAAATGATGTAAAACCCAATTTATGATTTTCACTGGATGGTTATAAAAACTTCAAAACAATTAAGTTGCTCGTATCCAAAGTTGCATTTCAGTTGCACAGTGTAAAACTAAGATTTGGAAACAGCTGTGGAAGTATTTTGAACTTGTATCAGAAAAAAGTATTGCTCTGATTTCACAAAAAGACTCAGGTAGCAGCTCTGGACAGTTACAGGTGTCTTTACTTTCATACTGGCATTTCAATTAAAAAGAAATATCAAAATCCATTTAATGCCAAAATGTTTGCAAGGCTCTTTATCATGACAATCATCATAAACTTTATTCATAATATTCCAATCTGAAAGCACCATTTTAAAAGTGCCTTTTATGCATTACAAGAGGCATGAAACAAGGAATACTAAAATATATAAAACATTTCATCTATGTATCTGTTTATTTATCTATCAATCGATGGAGACAGTGGCGTAGGTCTGCTCCTGCTCCATGGTGGCTGGATTCAGGGTTTGGTAGACGACGTCTGAGGCTCCAGTGCAGTCGTCATAGATGTCGGCCTGCAGGAACGACACCACAGCATTTATATTAGACATTTACCAAAACACCAGCTGATAAAAGCTCCCCTTGTTCTATTTGAGGTGAAGAACTGAGGCTGTCATCACACCTATGGTTTGTTTCCGTCGGTCCAAATCACACTGGAACATTTTTTCAAATTGCACCATTTAAAAGTTTTGCACTGTGGTTTGGACCAAAACAAATAAACACACTGTAGGTGTGACCACAGCATCGGTTCTCTGGAAGTTGTATTTGGTTTGTGGAGATTCATGCTGCCCAATTGCAAGCAAACAGAAGTCACATGACCCTGTAGTAACTTGTTTACTGGACAGAACTTGGGTTGGGTCGGTGTTGCAGGTCGGGCAGCCCTCTGGCATTTGGGGGGAAGAGAGGACACGGCTGATTGTACTGATTTACACACCCCGTTGGATCAGCCGCTTTCATTATATTTTCTACATTTTGTTAATTAATAAATTATTAATTAACTGTTGCCACGTCAACCCTGTGTCTCCTCTTTGTTGTGGCCATTAGAGCCGTGGTTGTAGCACCATCCTGCTCCACTGTATTGGTGTGACAGGAAACAGACTGGAAACTTCACCAAATCACACAGAAACTGTCTGGATTGATTTGGGGAAGTGGGAATATATCGTTTTTGTATTTTGGGTGAACTGTTCCTTTAGCTCTTTCAGGAGCCTCAGTAAATTCAGACTTCCTCGAACAAGATGCTCTAATCTTAACAATGTGGTTTACTTTTTATAGGTCAGAAGTTCAGTTCAGCAAGGTTGAAAAATGATTGAAAAGATATGAGCAGATTTAGCTTTGTTTAAAAGTGCTTGTAATTAGTTTGAATATTTGAAATCTAATCTATATTTGAAATATTTAAATGTATTTCTGGGTTTCACTTGATGGATTAAGTGAACATTATTGAAAATAAGATGAAGAGTGAATTTGGATGTTTATGCTCATTTATTGTGCCTGCCTTTGCTTCAGGAAATTATTTTACAAAGCGCGATTGGTTGTAACGAACTATGCAGCACTGTGTGTGTGTGTGTGTGTGTGTGTGTGTGTGTGTGTGTGTGTTTTCAGAGCGTACAGGCCAGCAGCAGCATCCAGCCTCCCCTGTCTCACCTGTAGAGCATCTTTTTCTTTTTCTCTGTGTTCTCCTGGAGGCTCTGTGGGGAAAACACAATATTACAATAAATAAAAACTTCATATACACACATTTATGGAAGATGTGACACACTTGGAATTTTAGTATCAGCCATTAAGTTTAACTTGCTTTCAGTAACTTTCCTTCTTTTAAAAGAATAAAGTAAAACAAACTAAAAATTAACCCAGTGTGTTTTACTCGATACATGGAATTTGTGTGTGTGTGTCACCTGGTTCTCTGCGTCTTCTCATATTGCACAGGTAGATGTTCAACCCCAACACAGTAACCAGGGCAACCAGCATGACAATGGTCCACACGTATGCCACTGTATAAAATAAAATGGGATGGATGGATGGATGACACACTAGCTGATGAGCTGCCTTGTTCATTGTCTGGCTGAATGACTAATTTGACTTCCTGGTTATTTTATCCTCCTCACCTTTGCATCTGCTCTCTTCAGCCTCTGTTTGTCATGTCAACATCCAGAAACGCCCAGAAAGAAGGAGACACAAGGAGACAAAAATCAACATCCTTTTGTGTGTCTTCATAAATGTAGTCATGCGTGAAGGTTTTTAGTTTGTTTAAGGAATACTTCACCCAAAGCTATTTGATTTGGATCATGCGTTGTATCGTTGTCAGTCATCTTCATCGCTCAAAAGATTTTAATCGCATGACTCACAGAGATCGGTGGCTTTGATAAACAGCAGTAAAAAGGAAAGTAAAATGTCTGCTTTGAATTCTCAAACTCTCCTTACATCTCTGTGATTTTCCAAACCAGTGTACTTTCATAAAAAGAAAAAAAAAAACACTTTTGGCGAATTCCTCATGCACGCGTACCTGCACACGACTGACCTGCACTTTGTAAATAAACGGACTCCTGCTTGTTCATTTGACAGGAGTCCTACTCCTACTATTGGCTTGTTTCATGTTTATTTAACATTACAATTAACGCTGGTTTAGGACAGACTGAACATACAAACAAAAAATCAAGACTTGGATTACGCTGCAGAAAGACTTCGAGAATTTGAGAGTCATTTTTATTTCCTTTTTGCTGCTGTTTGTGGAAGTCGACGACCAACTCTGTTCCAGTATAATTAATTACAGTATCTGGAAGCTTCATTCTGCGCGAGACATGATAAAAAAGTTTTTTTTTGTCAAAGACAGGGTGACTAAATTATACAAAACAGATAGCTTTTTGATTAAGTATCCCTTTAAGCCACAAAGAGAGTATAAAAGGAGTCTTCAAATCCTTAAAATAGCTTTGGAGTCTCTTGAGCATCAACTTTCATTTCAAGTTAGCTAACGTTCAACAACTCCAGATCCAGATCTTAGAATGCATTTGAACAGTCGAAACTCACCATCAAAGACTCGGAGGTGAACCTGGTGTCTCTCCAGTCCTTCTCTGGTTTCACAGCAGTAGCTGCCTGAGTCCTGGCTGCTCAGGTTGCTGAAGGTGACGTAGACAGCTGCAGACTGAGGAGCAACATGGACGCTGTACCTCCCTGCCTGAGTGTCTCTGCTTCTGCTGAGGAAGGCCAAACAGGTCAAAAACACACAAAACTGTACATTAGCACTTCGCACTTTGTCTGTGTGTTAACATGTTAATTTTTACAAGTAAACAACAAGTTGACAACGCACAAACAACATGTTGACAACGTTTAATTTCATACATCAATTTAACACAATTTTGAGCTGTTTTGCCACCTCATACATTTTGAATCCAGGGGTGTCATACTTCCCCAGCAACTGTTGAACAAGCAGGTTAAAACATTTCTGTAAGCTTAACATACAAGATTCTCTCCCTGGTCTAATGCTTTTTTATTTCTTTCTGTAGCTTAGAAAAATAACAAATTTGTATTGTAGATTTTTATTAATTTTCATCAAGCTAAAATTGCCTCATTTTGCCCTGTGCTGTTTTTGCTGTTTTTTGTTATTACTGGACTAGTATACAACATAGTAAATCACTCAGTATTTTTCTGGCATTAGATGACTATTTGAGATTAGGCTATAAATATTTTGGGCAAAACGAAGCAATTTTATCTTGATGAAAGCAAGCAGAAGTCATGAAACTGCAATACATGTCCACCCCTACAGAAATGGTTTAATCAGACAGCCAGTGGGGAGCTGATGATGACGCTCACCTGTTCAAACAGGTCAGAAACATGTCAAACAGAAATAACACACAAACAGCGTGCTAATCTGTCACTTTCACGTTTTTGGCCTGTTTGTCCGTCCATACACTGCTGGTCAACATCACATACCTCTGCTGCCCACAGTGGCCACTGTAGAAATAAATGGAGTCTCTGTGGAGGGCAGAGGTCAGGGGGCAGCTGACAGTGACCTCTCCTCCCATGACCCCGCCCACTTTGATGGCCGCCATTGTCACCTGACACAGAGCTGTCACACAGGCACACAGACAGAGGTTTTGGCATTACCGGATTTTAATCATATTATTGTTTACTCTGGAAAAATCTTCATCTAAACAAGTTATTCAGTCTCGTCTTCAATGTTCAAATCTGTTTTTTCTTCAAATTAGGTAAAAAAAAAATGCCAGTGGGATGAGATCATCTCATTTGTTTCTAGTGCAGTTTCACTTGTCTGAGGTCAAAATCTGTTGAAACAAGGCAGAGGAAGGATTAATATAGAGGCTCAAAAAGTGACACTTGATTCAAGAAAAGTCTGGAAACGTGGGATTATCTCATCCCACTGGCAGACTTTTTTTTACTCGTTATCCGTAGAAATTACATGTGCTGCAATTCTATTTCTACAGTAGAATCAAACCATACCCAGATAGCAAAATGACATTGAATCAGTGTTGACATATGGTCATAAAGGTTGATTTTTGAAAAATTAATGGTCGATCAATCTTCTAATAATTTAATGTTGAAAATATGTCATTGAATGAACACTGAACAATTGAGTTTGATGATTGAAATACCAACATTAAATCAATATTGTTTCAACAACGCTGTTTCGATGCGCTGAACTGGGTGTGACCATTTTATAAGGGGAAGGGGTTTCTCATACATTCTAATGCTGTAGATGTGAAGCAGCCAAGACCAGGGAGCCGTTTTGTTTCATTTTCTCCACTGTGGTTTGCCTGCACTCTGCCCTGCTCCTATTTAGGTAAGTTGAGAATAATTTTATTAACTGAGTCTGTGAAAAATAACTGCTGTTTTGTGCATGTTAGAGTTTATTACATTTTGACAACGTTTAATTTTAACTGCCATTTACAGCATCAGTTTAGCCGCCCAGGTTTAGCTTAACTGTTAGCTCAGGCTAACGTTACCATAGCACCATACCGCAGAGCCAAATATAAACATGCCACCCAATGGGAGATTACAATATGTGCCAATAGGTTAACAGCCTTGTAAACTTCTGACTCAGCTGCAGGTCCCAGAGCAAGGATGTTCTGGTATGAAACTGTGCTCATCAAATGATACCAATCCTAACCCTGTTAGTTATTTGTTTATTTTTATTTTTAGATTTGTTAAGTGCTGTTAGTGCTTCCAAACTAAATTAAAATTTAAATTCATAGTTTTTTGTTTCAGCAGATATAGTGGGGTCCAGTTCAATGCAATACACCCCCCTTGGTCACTGTCAACATGCACAAAACGGTATACCATTGTCCCTCATACTAATAACCACAATTAACTAATTAAATGCGTTTAAAATAAAACTATGAGTCAACAAATGAACTCAGCCTTGTTTTTTGTGTACATGTTTCAGTTTTTCTGTTTTTGTTTTTCCTAGACTTCTTTCGAGGGAACTACAATATGCAGTCAGTGCCTGATCGAAGTGAGTGGCTATTCATTCATACCCTTTAGGCTTGGGGCGGTGTCTGTTTCTTCTTGACATGTCACCAGGATGTATGGTATATGTCCACGACGGAGGTGTGAAGAGGACACACCCCCACCCTCCACTACAGCTAAGGACTATTTTTATTGTCACCTATTCAGTATGTTCCTTCAGTTTGGTTTTTGGCATAGCCTGTGGGTGTGTGTATGTAATTCAATTCATTAAAGTAAATGAATTCATTAAAGTAAAGATTAAAAACCTGCGTCCTTCAGTCATTCAATTTTTTAAATATAATTTAATAATTCATGATTTACTGTAAATTTAAGCACACAAAGGTCATTTTGAACTAAAACACCATTTATATCTGCCTAAAATTTACCAGTAGACTTCCATTTAGATCATGGTTGATTCAATACTGATTCAGTGTCAGCTGTGGTTGAAAATCTCAAGCTGATTCAACATTGATCATAACGAGAGCTTTCAATTCCGTGTCAATGTCAAGTTTCAACGTAGATTGTGCATTTCTGCCTGACCATAAATCAACATTGATTCATTGTCATTTTGCTGTCTGGGAAGTGATCAAACTAGGGTCACTGTGGCAAAAAAAGTGAAATGAATCCCTTCCTCCTTGTGGAAGAACCGCAGCACTAACACCTACACTGCATTATCACGAAAATGTATCTGTGGGTGGTTGAAAGCAATTCTCGTGGATGACTAAGGGATTATTTCATCAGGTGCTGGGATAACTGTTTTTCAAAACTCACCCTCAAGCCTCATTTTCTTCCCACCCACTGTTTAATTATAGGAAGCAATATATTACAGGTGCTGACAGGTAATACGTTGCGTAATCTCCTACGTTTTTTGCGCTGCTGCACCCACACATTGCAACTATTCAGTGTTATTATCAAGGATGTTTTTATTAAGGGGGAAATACCTGAAACTCTGAAAGCAGTGAGATCATCATGGACACTGACACTCTTCCCTGTTAAGTGGTCGCACTCAGTCAAAGTTTTATCTTCTGTAGCTGCAGTGAGCGGCACTGACACTGATATCCAGTTTTTCATCAAATTCAATACAGGTCTCTTCTTTTTGCTAAACGTTGCCTTCAAACACAGTCCTCCAAAGCACCTGCTTTTTAAAAAAATAGCTGTCCTGTTTTAAAATGGGAAACTCACAGTATCCTGTCAAACGCGTCTTGAGACTGTCCAGCCAAAAATGGGTAAACCATGCTTTCTAACAGGATTTATTTAGCTCTTACAGTGCACAGTGCTGGGTTTTGCTCAGCTAATGCTGCGTTCATGTGCACTCGCACCTCAGAATTTCTCACTTGTTAAGTTCCCACTTGTGACAAAACTCCTCTCACTGTCAGTACATTTACATGCACACCAGAAACCTGGTAGAAGTATTTGATTCTGTAGAATTGCAGGAAATGCAATGAAAAATCCCACATTTCTTTGTGTCTCCATCACTCTGCAAATCAAATTGATTCACCCTTGAACACATTGCAGTTAACCAACCTTAGTAAGAATGAATTTGCATCTTTATGATTTCATTATTTTCTGTGCATCATGACACACAGCAGTTTTGTTGATATGATCATTTTAACCACCACCATTTGTGTTAAAATGCATAAACAACATAGTGAAATATTTTTCCATCATGAACAATTCATATGAAACCAAACAACAAGAAAAACAGGGTTTTGCGTGTTGCGTGTGGATGCGCCTCCACTCACTGAAAGTGGTGACAGTTACGCATGCCTTCTTTAGGTGTGCCGCACCATTGATCTGGTCTGAACAGGCGTGTGCTGGCAGGCACAAATTATCATCTATGGCATGACAACAAAATTCCAAATAAAAGAACACACTCAATACTGCAGCTCTCCTTACATCATGGCATCACCAAAATATCAAACAGGCCGAGGTGAGGAGAAACATCGCTGCGCCTCACCAAAACTCCACTGTGCCAGTGACTAGCTGCGCTTTGTGCAGTGTACCTGCACAAACATAGGGTCAGGGTTATGTTACCTCACACAGATTACTGTAAATCCCCATATATGTGCACTCCGCAGTGATTGGGTTTCTCCTCCACCACAACCTCCTTCAGACACTCATCGCTGCTGACAGCGGAGCAGCAGCTACTTGCAGGCAGATGTTGACACAGACACAGGTCAGTCAGCCTCTGGATAAGTTAGCTCTGATGAAAACTTTCACATAAAATTGTTGAGAGTTCTGCAACAAGCATGTAGAACAGAGAGTTTTTCCTCTCCCGCAAGTTTTTTCAGTGTGTGTTTAGTTTCCTTATCTGCTCTGTTCTTCTGCACATGCTCACTTGTGAAAAGCAGCTCAGAAATCCGGGAAAAGGTTTAAATAGGACAGTAATCAGGTTTCTCCAGCAGAAATCCAGCTTGAATACGTTCTATATCAATAATTTGTCTTTATCCCTTACCCTGATTACTGAAATCTGTGTTTACATGGCAGTTGAGAAGTTGGGGAACTGCTGACGGAGGACAAGTAACCCAAGTACTTAAGTGCATGATGTAAACATATGAAGTGTCTACATGGGAAAATTTGATGCTCTTTTCTTTAAAGGTTAGGGTTAGAAAACATACATTTTGGTGGATCTAGTGGTTGACATTTTCACTTTGCAGTGCATCACTGCAGTGATGTAACTGTGATAACAGTGATGTCAGATGCTTGGCATGGATTACACTTTCAACTCATCAAGGTCAGTGCAGCAATACTTTCCTGCCACATCAGACTTTGAATTTCATCACATTATAATTCAGAGTTTCTTGGAGACCATTTTTGAATTCCTGCTTTCAATTACACAAGAAGAGAAGAGTGACTAACAAAAAGTGAAACATGAACAAAGACTAACAGTCACACTGCTGTAGAGACTGAAACTCAGGTAGAAATATTATGACATCGCTAATATTTTAGTTAAGGAGAGGCAGAAGTAATACTTTAAAAATCCACTTAAGTATAAGTAAACAGCAGCTTATGTAAAATGTACTCAGGGTAAAATTTACTGAGTTACTTTTTAGAAGCAGTAATTTTGTTTTTCAATGCAAGTTTCAACTGTTAAGGATGTAAAGTTTAAATAAAGTAAAATCTTTTATTTGGGGTGGGGGACTTAACTAAAAATAAAATGGATGACTTTAAAAAATACTACTACAATTACACAAAAAAGCTCCCCAGTTACAGTACCATGAGTAAATGTAATTAGTTACTTCCACGCCTGCAGTTACATCAGAGACAAAAATGAGAGAAACGATGTCTGGAGATGAGAAAAACAAAGCAAAATGTATTTTTCTGAAGAAGACAATGAAATTTCTTGTACACTTGTGCACAGTTTTTTTTATTTATTAATTTATTTATGTATTGCATTCACTGTGTAATCTGAAACTGGCCATGAGAGACTAAGTTCCCAGTCAAATTTAAGGGATATGAAATTGTGCTTTGTCTTTTCTCCCACACAATTTTAGGTGCAATTATTAATTTAAAGGCCCTAGACTCCCCTAAACCTCTGATCTCAAGCATTTTTTAAAACACCATTAATGATAACCATAATTACAAAATACCATCATCAATTTTTATAATCTACTCTTAACTTTTATAGCTAGCAGTGAATTGGGTCAGTCATCACTCACCAGAGAGGAGGCAGCAGGAAAAACAACAGAGGATATTCATGATAAATTGAATTTTATCTGTGAAGTTCAGCTCCTGGTCTTTTTCTGTAACTGATTGCCCAGGAAGTGTGGACTAGTTTCTGTTCTTTTATTCACGTTACCTTCCCGAGGGGCCAAAAAATGCCTTTCTCTTCCTCTGTCTATATCTAAAACACAGCTGCAGCCACATGATGGTGATGCCCCAGAATTCAGTGTGTGACTGCTGGTAACGTCTCAGTAACACTAAGTAAATCCCCACATCTAAACAATCCATTCTCCTTCTCAAAAATATAACAGGCAGATTTTTCCCCAATGGCATGTTCCATATGAGTTTGTATGGCAACAGCAAAAGTTTCATTTGCAACCCGCAACTAATTGCATGGCAGTTGCATAGTGTGAAGCCAACCACGTTCACCAATGCTTCATAATCAAATGATGATGATGATGATGATGTACTGACTGAAATAAGCCATGTGGTTTGGGAGTGTGAACAATCACACTTTACCAGGCTATAATTGTAATACTGGCAAAGTTCACTTCTCTTTTCCTGTCACACTGCAACATGCTCACTTCATAAAAAGATATATCATATAAGGAGTCTTTTGCCGGCCTGTCACTGCAAATAAGAACTTTTAAAACATCAGCCGTTTTCTTCATCAGAATGCCTGGTTAAGAAAAAAGAAATTTGACAAGTCGGGAAACCAAAATACTATATATAAAATACAAAGGCCCACTTTGTGCTATCCAGCATTGCAGGATGACATCAGTTGTAACTCCCATTATATTTTCTTTGTGTAAATTTCCATTCTGAAATATAAGGCAAATAGCACTGACTAAATAGCACTGACTCAGTGCTATTTGCGTAGATAGCACTGACTCAATGCTATCTGATCAAAACGATCTCAGTGCCTCTGAGATCGATTTGATCAGTCATGATGAGTCGGTCATCTAAAATCATACCTAGAACCACAGGATAATAAACAGTTCACTTCCGCACAATAAATTGGATTAGATGCTACAAACACTTTTTTACTTGCACTTTTCTTCTCCAAATCAGGCAGATCTATTATACTTTAACGGTCTCTACACTCTGCCTCTTTAGGACAGCATCTCCTGTCCTGGTTGCACTAACCCTAAAATCCACCAGGTGGAGACAAAACGAATCATCAAGCGCAAACAGGAAGTACACGGCAGAGAGCGTTTTTATTTCATTTCATTTTTACGTTTTAATTAATTAGTTTTGCATATATTATTTATATATCCATTATTCCCT
>OMLF01057472.1:19613-30824 GCA_900302615.1 Holocentrus rufus | reverse complement strand
AAGCCAGCAGCAAACTTGCTTTGCTAGCGTTAGCTATGTGATGATAGCAAGCTACTAACTTTACCTACATGTTTGGTAGCTAAGCTTGCAATGCCTCGGTGTGTAGAAAAACACACAATGCAATACTCTCTAGGTCATGTCGATATAAACTAGATCTGAACATGTTAGTACATAGCACATAAAAGTTGACTTAGCTAGCAAACAAACAGCTTACCGGTGAAGAATAAAAGTAACAGCAACGCTGGCGTGGCTCCTCAGCTCTTTTCCTCCTTCAGCTCACACGACCGAAGGCTTCACAGATAAACACTCTTCTTGCTCCCGTTTTCGTCGCGGAGCTGTTGGGGGGATTCCGGGGCTTCCTTGTGGGGTTTTAGGTGGTTCCCCGGTGTTTAAAACATTGCTCAGTCCTATACACAGCCATTCCCTCACTGACAAGCTACGAACTGGCAACATGCTATAGAGAGAGGTGTGGTTGCAACACTGCAATGCCACTGGCTCAGCGGCGCTGTACCTGCTGCTGGTGTAAATAAACAAAGGACTCATTTCGGACCCGTCAAAATTATTAAAATGATAAAAATCGTAGTCAATATAATTTTTGTGGCAAAGTTGATACTTTTATTCTACACCCCTCCGGACGCCCCATGGTTATTTTCGGCTATTGGATAAGGTTTGTGTCAAGGCTACGATTGGGCATAAGTTGGTTATGAATAAGATTAGGGAAAGACCGTCGAAAATGTATGTCATTCCTTCTCCATCGTAGGAAAAAATATCACGTCCTTGACACAGCCAGCAAGACCGTAGCTAACATACAAACATACAAAAAGAAATGTCAAAGTGACATAAAGTTCATAAACTAACCATGCTGAAACGTCCGGTTGTCATCCTGATTCTCGAACTTGTTCAGGAGTCTCTTCTTGCTCACTTTCTGACTTTAGAACTTCTGACTTTCAACTTCTACAGAACTCAGCTGCACGTGTGCTGACGAGGACCAGAAGGCAGGTGCATATTACACCGGTTTTAAAATCACTGCATTGGCTTCCTGTGTGTTTCAGGATCGATTTTAAGGTTCTCTTAATGGTTTTTAAATGTCTTAGGGGTCTTGGGCCTTCTTATCTTTCTGAATTACTTTTACCTTATGAACCCTCGCGGACCCTCAGGTCCTCCGACACCGGCCTTTTATGTATTCCCAGAGTCAAAACACGAACATACGGTGAGGCATCTTTCCAGTTTTATGGCCCCCGATTGTGGAATAGCCTGCCGGAGGACCTGAGGGCCGCAGAGAACGTTGATATTTTTAAAAATAGGCTCAAGACCCACCTATTTAATTTGGCTTTTAACTTATATGTTTTTATACTTCTGTACACTTTTTTATATTTTCATCTTATATGTTCTTATGCTTTACTCTGGGTAGGGTAGTGTTTTTAATCATTTAAAGCACTTTGTGCTACATTTTTTTGTATGAAATCAATAAAGATTGATTGATTGATTGATAGAATTGAGGCCAAACAGTTGATCTTATCTTGGTTTCATCAAACCAGAGAATCTTGTTCAGCTCTCACAATCTGAGAGTCCTCCAGGTGCTTTTTTACAAACTCCAAGTGGGCAGAGAGGCTTCCATCTAGCCACTCTGCCATAAACCCAGATCAGTGGAGGGCTGCAGTGATGGTTGTCCTTCTGGAGCTTTGTCCCATCTCCACACAGGATCTCTGGAGCTCAGAGTGACCATCGGGTTCTTGGTCACCTCTCTTACTAAGGCCCTTCTCCCCCGATTGCTCAGTTTGGCCGGGCGACCAGCTCTTGGAAGAGTCTCAGTTGTGTCAAACTTCTTCCATTTGAGAATTATGGAGGCCACTGTGCTCTTGGGAATCTTCAGTGCAGCAGATTTTTTTGGAGCCTTCCCCAGATCTGTGCCTTGCAACAATCCTGTCTCTGAGCTCTGCAGGCAGTTCCTTTGACATCATGGCTTGGTTTTTGCTCTGATACGCATTGTCAGCAGTGAGGCCTTCTATAGAGAGCTGTGTGTCTTTCCAAATCATGTCCAATCAATTTAATTTACCACTGGTGGACTCCAGTCAAGGTGTAGAAACATCTCAGCAATGATCAACAGAAATGGGAGGCGCCTGAGCTAAATTTCAAGTGTTACTGCAAAGGGTTGGCATCAAACATTAAAAGTTTGATGTGAATGTCTGTAAAGGCATTTTCATTTTCCCAGCCATAGTTCCACGTTGCCTCACATATAACCCACACTTGTGACACAAACACGAGTGTGCGAGCACGCCCACACACACTCCAGTGTATAACCGATACTTTGGTTTACAGACACACATGCTCCCTCTCTCTGTCTCTCTCTCTCTCTCACACACACACACACACACACACGCACACCTTAATTCATGCATTTTCTTAAGAATGTATGCCCCCCCACCCCCCTCCCACTGCCTAAACATTCCATACCTAAATTCCACTAAGCACTGTGTGTGATAAACAGATTACACATCAATGAAAGAACCAACAATGGCTCATATAGATCTTCTCAAAGCAACTAAAAATCATCTGTCATTCTCTGCTTCCCTGTTTTCACTGCAGCCATCTTTCCTTTCATTTTCCACAGAAATTTGCTAAGGATGTGGAGAAGCTGTTGGGTCCTAAAGGTAGCAAACTCTTTGAGAAGAGGAAAGAAAAAAGCTTCCTGCAGCAGGTGGACAAGTTGGTGATGTCCATGCGGGGATTTCAGAAGGAACCGGGGAACCTGAAGGAATACTCCCCCTGGCTGAGTGTCTTTAAAGCAGACCCGTTCTGCACTGAACTGGAGGTTCCAGGTCAGAGTCTGGAAGATTCACACAGTGGAAACTACATTTCATGTATATTGTGTTGTGAAAAAGATGAAGAACCTTGTTCTCTCATCTTCATCACAGTGTCAGTCTTGGCCTGTTGTTTGCCTTCTGGGTTTCATTTTCTGACCACACAGCTGTGATCAAAAGGCTTCAGATTCTGCAGACTGTCAGGATCAATGCAGCATTCAACTAAATCACCATGTAATGATAAAGCAGCTTTGTCAGAAATAAGCAAAAACCTTGTTCTTGGTTTGAACATTTGCATTTTTTCTGCTATTAAACTCTTCTGTTGCTGTAATTGTAATATTTTCATTTAATGCTACATTGTCTGCATTTGGCCAGTTTTCTGTGAAATATCCTGAATCAGAAAAATTCACCACCCAAGAGAAAAACTGACCCCGAAACACAACGTTCATCTGCAGTCGATGTTTTTGATTTTACCAGAATCTCAGAAGTGAAGATTCACCCCTTCAATTCGTTAATGACTAATTCAAACAAATTTGAATTTATATTGAATTTGAATTTATATATTACAATATATACTACACTATTGTTAAGATACTATTTTATAATAATTATAATAATAATAATAATAATAATAATCTATTTTATAATGTACTATTTTAAATCTGTGAACATAAAAATCAATGTCCAAAGCAGATAGGAAACACATTACTGTTACAAAGATGCATGCACCATTTTCTTTGATGCTGTTTTTAATTGCATGAACATGTTTGTCACACTGAAAAAGACAAAGCAAATGTATTAATGTAATTGTTTTTGATATAAAAATCTGTACTGTTGCATACTACTGAAGATATTTTCTTGTGTTGTAGGACAGTATGATGGCAGATCCAAACCTTTGCCAGAGTATCACGCAAAAATAACAGGTTTTGATGAAAGGGTATGTTCTTATCTCACTGTAAAGTGGAAAGTTATTTGGTAATAACAGAATTTTACTAAGAATTCTGTTTAGCTGTAAGTCCTGTGCAAGTGGCCGAGTAAAGTGTGTTTTTCTCTGCAGGTGAAAGTCATGTCGTCTATACGTCGTCCCAAACGTCTGATCATCCGAGGGGACGATGAGCGGGACCACCCTTTCCTGGTGAAGGGGGGGGAGGATCTGCGTCAGGACCAACGCATAGAGCAGCTCTTCAGTGTCATGAACATTTTGCTGAGTCATGACACTGTCTGCACCCGCAGAGGCCTGCAGCTCCGCACCTACCAGGTCATTCCCATTACCACCAGGTAAACCAAGTCATTCCTGTAACTAACAAATCATCCCCATAACCAACAGGTAAATTAGGTAATTCCGATAACTAACCAATCATTCCCATAACCAACAGGTAAATAAAGACATTCCTGTAACTACCAAAATATATAAGAAGTCATTCCCATAACGACATGGTAAATAAACTCTGCCTCTGTTTGGTTGGGTGTCTACAGGCTGTATCTGTTTGACACAACACAGAGGGATGATGTTGGTGTTTCTGACTGCCTTCATCAGAAGTGTTGGATGTTTACTCTGGCCTTGTTGCATATGAGATTTCTATTTTAAAACCAGATCAAGCTTTGCATGTATTCTTTCATGGTTCTATTAAGCAAACTTCGCTGACAGCCTTGTTTGGCTGGTTCAGCGAGTAAAAGTGGTAAAAATGGGGACAGTTATGAAACAATGGGAAGCACTGAAGATGTAAATGTACTGAAAGGAGGAGCCAATCAGGCACAAGACCATTTTGACATCTAGTCACATTATTTACTTGCTACATGATGTGGGTAGCTGCCAGGGATTAGGTATTGCTCCCTCAGTAAATTTATAAAAGACAGACTTTTCCCCTTCTAACAGAATCATGGCATGTGTCAGGAAACAAGAACAGACTACAGTCTGCTCTCCAAGAGTGCTTTTAATTTGAAAAGTAACAAGATTTTGCCTACTCTTAATCATCTGTGGATTTGTTCGTATTTCTGTTAATTTGGACCAAATTTCCCACAAGCTTCATGTTTTGTCAGAATTCTGAGCTGTGTTCTGGTCTAAAAGAAGTGAAGATAACCATTTACAGTTGATCTTAAGCAAGTGCAAGTCAAAAATAAGGAAGGGCACAAAGTACATGAGCTCACTTGAACAGTGGGTTGTTATAAGTCAGTCTTCTTCCATCTTGTTAAAAAACAACATTAACCAGGTGATAAATCCTCTCTGCCTTTGCAGAATTGGTCTGATTGAATGGATGGAGAAAACCACGACTCTGAAAGACTTGCTGAACAGCAGCAGGACTGAAGAGGAGCAGAAAACAGCTGGGAGGTAAACAGGTCTTTACAACCCAAAGCTGCTGGTCATAGCAGCACAGTGCTAGACGGGTTCTTCATTTGGAAACCTTGAGGGGCAAAAGGTTTTGTGCCTTGCATAAGAAATCATGAAGTAATCACTGATTATGAACATTTGACATTCACTGCCTTCAGTCCCAAATCTGTAACTGATAATAATGTATCTTAACTGGGGGGAGGGGCAAGATGGGAAGGGGGGGGGTGACGTGCAGCAAACGGCTCAAGCTGGAATCGAACTGCTGCTGCACTCAACAGAGTGTGTTGTACACAGTGAACCACCAGGGTGGTCCACATGATGGTGTTTTTGCTGTAGTTTATTACAATCAGTCTTCAATGTTGAGTTTACTTTATCTACAGCTTTAGTGTAATTTATTAGTAAACAGGTGTGATGTCACTGAGCCCTGAGCCTCCTGCAGAGACCAGTTCACTTGCTCTGAATGTTGGAGCTCTGACTTCATGAAGATCGATTTGACTCATCTTAATGTCTTTTTGCAGATGCAGATTTTTCAACAGGCTTTGATTAAGAATAGTGAATGATAAAGTTGGTAATACAAACTGTGATGTTTTTTTTTTCTTTTAAGGCCCACTGACGTCTATGATGACTGGCTGTCCAAATTTGCTTCAGTGAAGGTACAAGGTCTTGGAAGATACGCCGAGTCTTATAAGTGAGTCCATTTTCATCGGTGACATAAACATGGTACCAGGCTGGATGAGTTATTAAATAAAATTCCTCTCCATATGTATCAAATCTTAAATGTCATATAAATCATTGTTCATTTGGCAGGAGAGCAAGTCGTACTGAGACAGTCAATAACTTTTGGAAAGTGTCCCACCTTGTGCCTGCTGACCTCCTCAGGTGAGTCAAAACAACAGAAGCCAGACTACAAAACTGTCTTGAGGTTAACACACTGATCTGTTCCTTTTTGTTCCAGGAGAGCATTTCTGAAGATGTGCACCAGTCCTGAAGCGTTCCTCCTGCTGCGCTCTCACTTCATCAGCTCTCACGCCCTGCTGTGTGTGAGTCATTGGATTTTGGGCATTGGAGACCGTCACCTCTCAAACTTCATGATCAACATGGAAACAGGCGGCATGATCGGCATCGATTTTGGTCACGCATTCGGTTCAGCCACGCAGGTCAGTCATGTCATTTCAGTGGCGTGGGAAGTGTAAGAATGAGAGCAACCATTTAAAGTTGAATTTTTGTCTGATCTTGTTTGCTAACAGTTCCTCCCGGTGCCTGAGCTCATGCCTTTCCGGTTGACCAGGCAGTTTGTGAATCTGATGCAGCCATTGAAGGAGTCTGGTTTGATCCAGAGCGTCATGGTTCACTCTCTCCGAGCCTACAGGGCGGAGCCTGACCTGCTGCTCAGCACCATGGACGTGTTCGTGAAGGAGCCGTCGCTGGACTGGAAGGTAAGCTTCAATCCTCAAAGGACTCCTGGGGTCTGATCATGGAGATCAGAGCTCTAGACAAGTCAGTGTGTCAGGGAAATCAAACCAGGCAAACACAAAGTGTTTTCCAATATTTATTACATTAGATGGCTGTTCAGCCCAAATGTAGTGGAAATCAGATCCAAAATAAGTTAATCAATCAATCAATCAATACTCTCAACATTTTGGGCACAATACCCTTTTCTGACTTAACCAGAGTGAGACAGAAGGTTCAATACAACTTCAGCCTCTGTACGTCCACTGCTTTGCTTCTTCCGGGCAGCGTTTCATGTCAGCTGAGCAGAAAGACTTGAAGTCTACAGAAGTCATCAGCCGAGCTCTGTGAGTGAAAAAAAATCTGACGCTGTCTCATTTACATAGTCCATCATCTGTATTACACGGTAATGAAATACAGGTCTTGGAATTTTTTTTTTAAATTTTGTTGTTTTAGGAGTAGGTCGTAGGAACTATAAGTGATGAACCCATATGTTGAGCGGTTATAGTTCCTTCAATCTGGAGTTCCTACCCTCTAATTTCTCCTAAAACAAGCCTTGTTTAAAAAACAAAGTCAAGACGTGTTTCAAACACACGACACATGGTGTCAATTAGACAGGAGCTGCTGTAAGGTGGATTTTTTCACTTTGACAGAGCTAGGCTGATGATTCCTGTAGACTTCATTTCTTTATGCTAAGCCAGAGACCTTTTTATAAAAGGGTTTTTATTCTATATTTTTCTATAATCTAAAGGTCTTTGGCTAAGCTAACACAAAATGCTACCCATCAGAACCAAAGCAGTGGACGTACAGAGGTGAAAATGTTTTCAAACATCTTGTCTCAGGAAGTCAAGGAATATACGCGTGTGTGTGTGTGTGTGTGTGTGTGTGTGTGTGTCAGTAGCACAATTGTTGGTTTACATGTGAGGGGATGCCGATGTAGAACTATGGCAGGGCAGGACAACATGACATTTCTTCAGCCATCTTATTTGCTTCAGTGTATTTGTTGTCAGGAGTCAGTTCCACTGAAGTTCTGCTTCCTGACTGTGAACTCACACAGAGGACCGCCTCTCTGTGGAGTTCTCTGTCCTGATTGGATAAAGTGGGAATGGGATAACAGAAATGTAACTTTTTGTTTACTGCAGAGTGGAGACACTGTGAAAGCCATGTTACTGAACAAACACTCTATCAGTGATGACTGGTGGAATCTAGAGCTATTGAACACTTATTTTAACAAAAAACTGTCACTTACAGCAGCTTTAATTTTGACCATTACATTTTCAAGGTTAGGAATATGCTTGAATTCAGATAAACCCCTTGATTATCAAAACTACAATCAAATTAATATGAACAGCTGGTAAAACAATAAACTAAGTGACAATATACATGGAATTCTGTAAATTTTATTTTTTGTAATTGCATTAAAGTAGCAATTTAGATTTTGAGACATTTTGAGAGTCTGGACATTTTGGTTTAAGTACCTTGAAAGTGCTTGAAAAGGGCTTGAATTTTACTCTTGGAAGGTTGTACAAACCCTGTATTTTGCCCAAAATGGAGTATTCCTTTAATGCTTTTTCTTAGACTGTTAAGCATGTCGTCACCCTGTTAAAATAATGGTCTAAGTCATATTTTCAAGTTTTTGGGAACACACAAAAAACTTAACCAAATGCAGAGCATATGATATTTAGGGCTTAAATAAATATATAAATAAACTCATAAAGAGCATGATCCTTTCAACTAAGGATTTAGGTGATTTTACCAGAGAGCCAACATTATCAAGAGACGATTTTGGCCAAAAACTCATTTTCGTCAAAAAATGACTTAGGCCATTATTTTAATGGGGTGACGATGTACAAATGCAAAATGTTTGTTTGGAAAGTTATGCAAAGTTCATTGTAATTATTATTAATCCCCAGAACTTTGAGATAAAACAACTGAAAAAAGGCGGCACGTGGACCGAGAGTGTCAACACCAAAGAAGTCAGCTGGTTCCCCTTACAGAAGGTGAACTTTGCCAGAAGAAAACTAGAAGGAGGAAATCCTGCTGTTATAACCAGGTGTGTAATAAGAACAGTGAACAGGATTCTGTTGGGATTACTCTGTCACTTTTTCAATATACAGGCCTGATATTGGTCTACAAATAAAAATAATACCAGCCAATCAACATTGTAATATGATGGAAATGATGCAGTTTGAGTGTGTACTTCTGATCTGTGTTCAGTGATTGTCTGTTGGAAGCCCTGTAGTAGAATGGATGTATGGATCAATGTATTTTCTGAAGATTTTCCACCCTGACACAAAATAATTTCTTGGGGATACCTTTCAGAATGTTAGCACAGCAGTCTAAGCCTGGTCTGACTTGTGTGTGATCACAATGTGTTTTGTTGATAGTGAGGAGCTGAAGCTGGGCTTTGAGAAGGACCCTGCCTTTAAAGGGATGCAGACTGTGGCTTTGGGAACTGAAGAGCACAACATTCGCGCTAAACTTCCAGCTGAAGGTCTGTCAGTGGAGAAGCAGGTGGACTGTCTGCTGGACCAAGCCATGGATCCGAACCTGCTGGGCCGAGTTTGGCAAGGCTGGGAGCCATGGGTCTGACTCTTCATCTGGCTGGACTGTCTGGAAATCAACACTCAGTCAAGAGAAAAATAATCTGCTGATTCAGTCATTAGAGGCCTTTTAAGTGGAGACAAAGACAAATTACGGTCACTGAGGATGTTTCTCGCACTTTTTTCCTGTGTAGTCTCTTGCATACTTGTTTCCACTCATACGTTCACGGTTTGTCTTATGCTTCGCTTGAATTTGAAATAAATATGTTGAAATGGCACTTGACTCAAAGACCAAACATCAATTAAAAAAATTTAATAGATAATGCAAAGGGGAATGAGAGTTAAGATAAAAGATCAGTTCAGACGTTTTCTGTTTTCTATGATGCTGACAATGTACCAATATTATTTCATATATTTTCATCAACCCAGTGTCACATTTATGTCCCTCCACTGTCGTATACAAGTTACAAATATTTGTGGGCCTCAATCCAGAGTAAGGATCATCATCATGGAAACCTTTTAGTGTTGTTTTAGTGTTTAGTTTCAGTGGCACATGATACTCCATTGCTGACTGTCATGTCTGATGCACAGGGCAGTAACACTATATATGCTAACCTGCAGGTACACAGGCCATGTCCCTTTGTACATGACAGAATATTGTGGTGAAAGAACAAAAACTCAACTGGACACAAGGCAAAACAACAGCTGTATTAAAAAGGCTGTCTAAATATAAAGAACTCGCAACTTGTTTTTTGTCATTGTCCAAGTCAATTCACTGAGGCTTGCAAACTAATACTGAATTATCAAGTTTCTGAATATGTGAACATCTAAAATTAATCCAGCCTTGCATAACTACCACAAATTTGAATAAATATTTCACAATAAACTTGATTATCACTCTCAAAAATAATTTTCCCCTCATAAAAAAGAAAAATATCCACTCAAAGATGTAAAAACATTTTAAAAGACAAAACATTTAAAATTATAGTTCTTGAGGCTGCTATTTATAAAGAGTATAAAAAGTCCAGGAATTAATATTTTTCTGCATATTTTGCTTTCAGCTGAATGACTGTGACAACTGCAAAAATCAATCAACTCTGAAACAAGGCCACAGAAAAAAACAGTTTGGTACAAACCTAACGCAATAGCATTTTCAATGTTATCCTGCCTTCATGAGAAATACAGATTAACTGCTCTGTGGCGCCACACTGAACATAATTCAATGCTTGAGTCAAGATGGATTTGCAGTATATTGATCTTTTCAGTGTGTCCATGATAAAAGGCTAACTGCTGGACTGCAGACATGAAAATGTTCTGCTTAAGTTATATAACTTAGGTATTTTAAGGTCTCTGGGTTAAGGCATAGAACATTTCTTTTACTTCTTTCTTGCATCTTAGGAAATTTTGTACATAAAATGAGAACACAGAAGTACCATTTTACTATTGCAAAAAGCATGTTGTGCATTCACTGTTTAGACACCATCTTGTCTTGTAGGCTCTAATCTTAACTGACTGTAATGGATCAATAAATGGAATGAAAATTACCAAAGTGCATGATGCCTAACGTATGTAGAACGTCATCGTACATTCCCTTGGCATGGTGTTGGCATTTGCGTATTATTTTAAGAATAAGATATCTTTGGAGACAACCTTTGGGTTAAAGCAAGTTGTGATTCAGTTGAGTCCCCCTTTAAAACTAAAACAGTATCAAAGAAAAATGCTACATTGCATGGTGAGTCAAACAACTCTGCACACCACAGGAAAAGTGTTGTTTTCCTGGTTGTCATATTTTGGCTGGTCAGGATCAAACTGGTAAGACCACAATGATGGAGATCAACTTCTAACAGAGCACTGACAGGCACCACTTAGTACTGCACCCTTTTAAAAATGCACAAACATTGGCCAGTGAAACAATATGCACATTTTGTTGACCTTTACCTTTTGGGGAATATACCTCAGGGTGCATAAATGTGTGAAGTGCAGAGTGCAATGAATCTGAAATCATGAGCATTAATTCCCACATCTGAGAGAGGACATCTGTCAACTTAAACCAACGCACCACTGTTTGTTCTTCTAGAAATCCTTTAAA
>OMLF01057472.1:5014-19593 GCA_900302615.1 Holocentrus rufus | reverse complement strand
TCAGGGTGAGGAAAGGTCATATGGCTGTTAGGGACAGGAGGAAATATTAATGAAATTTTTAAAAGAATGCATCGTAGTACCACATTGCCTGTGCCCTCTCAGTGCTTATGCTTGGAGAATCAATTTTCATGACGTACAGCCCTATTTCAGAAAAGAATAAGTTTCTGAAACATGGTGTAAGTTGTGCTCAGGTACTTACGGCACTTCTATCATGTTGGTCATTTTTTTAAAAAATTGTCAAGCAAATTATTTGAAATATGCTAATTTTTTGCCTACATAAAGCCTGGCCAGTTGTCAGAGCCAATTCTACAGCATTTTTACCTCAACCGTCATTCAAACTTCTAACAGAGCACTGACAGGCACCACTTAGTACTGCACCCTTTTAAAAATGCACAAACATTGGCCAGTGAAACAATATGCACATTTTGTTGACCTTTACCTTTTGGGGAATCAGGGTGCATAAATGTGTGAAGTGCAGAGTGCAATGAATCTGAAATCATGAGCATTAATTCCCACATCTGAGAGAGGACATCTGTCAACTTAAACCAACGCACCACTGTTTGTTCTTCTAGAAATCCTTTAAATACTAAAATTGAGTGATATTCCCCTTTAGGAACAAGATCTTACAATGCCCTAATCAAGTTGATGCTTAGTAACAATTTGTTTTCCTGTCACTTCCTCTGCTGTTGTCATGACAGCTACAGTAGCCACATGGTTTACTTCAAATTCAATAGCTTAAATTAGGATTTGTGGCACAAACACTGTGAGCCTGTGCATCAAAAAGTAGGAAGTAGCTGACAAAATGTTTACAGAAAATGCCATATTTCATTCAGTTACCAAATAGTCACAGACTTTTAGTGGGATGAGAGGCAGTGCTTATCTATCTTCCCTGTCTATGGATCTAGTAACAAAGAAACAAATTCAAACTATACAAAAAGTAAAGCTGTGGCTGGGTAGCATATCTATTGAAGGCAGGTTTTTTAGTATTATTTTATTTATCACACACACACACACACACACACACACACACACACACAGCTTTATAATAAGATTTTTGGTCTTGTACTGTCAGTTATATTTTAGGTCTCCAACCATTAATGAACTGCATGAGTTTCTTCACTTGCAGTTTGCTTAGCTTGAAGTCCTCAGACAGAATCTCCTCAGTCAGCTGCAGCAGCAGATTCCCATCAATTTTCTCAGATACAAAAAGAGAAACAATGTCATCAGGCATGCCAATGAACCTCAGAGATCTCGACACTTCTTCAATAGAAAGACCAACCAGGTTGGATGGGGGCTGCCAGGGTACTGAGGGAGGAAAGGATGGGCAGTTTGAAGACTGCGGGTAAGAGATGGAAAATATCTCTGTAGTGCCCTGCTCATGCTGACTGAGTGGGCGCAGTGGAGTTTCTTGCTGTTTTTCAAATGATGCTGACAGCAAGTCTGTGGCCCTTTTCACTGAATTTGATTTTGGTGTTCTTGGTGGTAAGATGGGGCAAGAAAGGCTCTGTTTAGTGTTACATTCTTCTATTGGCTTGTCTCTATACATTTCTAAATTGTAACTTGAAGATTTGGTGCAAAACTGATTCATAGAGGCTTTCTGTGATCTGAATTCGTTGCTTCCTTGAATGTGCTCTCTGTCAACAAAGTCCACAAGGCTCGATATACAGTTTTTCGGGGTGCCTGGCGATCTCTTTCGGGGGTAACTGTAGTAACTTCGAGAGCTGGCTGGCAGGAACTCCTCCATGTCTTGTGACTCTCCTCCACTGAAGTTATTTGGCCAAGACAACCTGGAGGATATCCCATCTGATGAAAGGTGACCACAGGACGAAGCCGCATTCAGCTCAGTGATGCTGTCTTTACCCCAGTTACAAGGATAGCACACATGGCTCGGATCCTGCAGCTCTGCTGCCTCAGTCTCACATCCTCCACTACAGGGGGAAAAAATTTAAGATTGAGTTACTGTGCATTTGCAAAGATCTAATGTTGCATTCCAATCTAAGACTTGGCATGTTTTTCAGATTTAAAATAATGTGGCTACAAGTACCTACAGTATATTTGGACATGGAGATTATGAAGCAGATGAAAAAACTAATGCATTGGTACTTAGTTAATCAAGTGCACAAAATATGAAAGCTTAAATGAACTAAAGATGGAAACCCCACAAAAATATTCAAGGTACTTTAAAGGTATACTAACTTAGCCCTCTCAGGTTATGTACTTTACAGTTTGCATTACATTGTGTCATATTTTGGTCATTACAAAATGACACCAACATTATCAATTTGTGTAACCAAAAACTTCAATTCAGTCCACAGCATCAGCTTTAATGAAATTATCGTACCTCATCTCTGCATATTCAGTTTCTACCACTTTCACTGTTGTGTTGTTGGTTATACTGAATTCTCATCAATGTGTCTAAATTATCTCAACACAGTTAAAAAATCAAAACTATGTGGTTAGTCTATCCCTGTCTATTAATGGAATGGATCCACAAAATCCCAAGTCAGTTCTGACTGCAGTATTCCTGAGACGTTGCTCCAAAAACAAAATTTGAGTAGTCATGCAGAACACTGCCAATGAAATATCCACTGATAAAAAAAAAATTAAAAAATCTCCATGGACTCCATGACTTTTGACCTGCAGCCTTTGGTACCACAGTAAGGGCATTTTTACGTATCACCTTAAGTCTGAAAAACTTCACTTTTGTCAAAGCACACTGTCCTAATCACGTTTTACAAACTGTTTTCACAATTCTATTCTTGCCACGCATTTCCTGAATGAATTGTACACCCAGTTCTTACATGTTGTGGAGACCTGAAGAATAATAAGAAAGGGTTGGACTTGGCGAACGAGTGTCTTGCTGCCGTGGCTTAAAAACAACGGGCACCGTGGGCATCTGTTTTGAACTTCGGGGAGGAATCGGTGGGGCGTTGAGAAGGCGGCATTCTTCCTTTACCTAGAAAGATACTGACTTTGAAATGGACAGCCAATCTAATTTGCTAAGTTAAGCATGAGTTTTTCTAGATGTAAGAACGTACTATACGTAAGAGTAATATGTGATACTCACAGCTTCAGACTTAGGTGGGACCGGGGGTGGTGATAGGGACATCTCAGAATTGTTTCCTGGACCAATAGGACAAGTAGGCAGATATGACAGTACTGCTGTTGTACGTTCGCCATTGATGCCATGTACTCTCTCGTTTAAAGTGGGTTTTGGGATCCGACCTCTCAAGTGATCCAACCACAGCTCCTCATAGGGAACGTCCGACTTGAGAAGGGCTGGTTGCTGGTTTGAGCCGTCCAACAGCTCAGGGAAGAAGTGTTCGCAGTTTCCTGATTCTGTAGGAATGCTGTCAGATGGCAGAAGAGCCCAGTCTCCACAAAGCGTCATACAGCCTTGCAAATTAACCTCACTGTTACCGTGCAGGTTGTTGCCATATACACATACAGACAATCGGTGGAAGGACTGGGTGAGTTCATCACGGGCATAAGTCAGCGAACTGGGGACCTGCATGTGGTTGGGACACACATTGGTGCTGCTGCTACTTCCACCGTTCCCACCACAACTACCATTCCCACTGCTTTTCTTAGGACTTTTCCCATCATCGTTCCAGTCTGTCCGCACGTCCCGGACGGCCCGAGAATAATCATCGATGTCAAACTGCTCTTGGCAGAAGGTGAACCAGCGATGCACCATTGTGTCTAGCCACAGCTCTCCTTGGAGCAGTCCCTCTGGAATAATAAATCTAGGCATGGCCATATGAAAAGGAAAATGAATGGGGATAATTTTGTTGCTTCGCAGAATGCAGCACACCACCACGGTCTTGGTCTGAATGTTGACGAATTTGTAACGATGGCCCTCCCGGATGAGGTGGAGGTCATGCTGGTTGCGTGGTGGGCTGTTGGGTACCATGACATTAACTGGCAGTCGGGTTTTCTCCACAATGTTCCTGATGGTGTGCTCACCCTCCTGCATTTGAAGCTCTAGTGGACTACAGGTGCTGAACCTACCTTTGCACTGGAAGGGCAGGCTGACACTCTCGTTGGTGCGATGGTTCATGCAAATCAAGCAGGGCATCTTGCCTCGTCCAATCTTGCTGATGGAATTCAGCTTTCCAATTTTCTTGAAAATGGTGTTGAATCTTGACTTCTCCTTGGCAGTCTTTGCATAGAGGATCTCGGCCTGGCCCATTAATGTAAGCTCATCACCAGTGCTTAGTGTGATGTTGTAAACTTCAGTATCTTCATTGCATTCCCCTGAAGCCATCTGAGAGAAGAGCACATATAGCTTAAGTATTAAACCCTAATGTTACTCAACAGAGTCATGATTCAACAATTTTTTTGACTTCTTGGAAGCTATGGATTGTAGCTTATTTATACCCTGTCCTCTACAGTGATATTTTAAGTATATCATTATTTTAAAAGGTGCTTTTTTGCATATTCTGCATGAGTTAATGTCAAAAATCTGTGGACCCATAGTTACTACAGTACATTGAAAAAATATATATTCATTGTTTAGTGCAAACCCATTTTGATGATGGAAACGTTCATTTTCAGTCAAAATGTAAAAGCCGTACCACACTGAATTTACAGAAGGTGATGTTTAAGCTGTTTGAATTTCTTTGCATTCTTTGCAGTGATAAAGACCACGGATGATGTTACTCAGTTATTTTATTTTGGTAAAACGGCAGTTGGACACATCTTTGATGTTGAGAATTGACGGAGGTGCTCTCTGTCTCTCTCTCTCTCTCTCTTTCTCTCTCTCTCTCTCGCCTATAATGTAAATTAAGGTCTCGCTCATAATGTCAATTAAATACTAGTCAATTATTAATTTTTATATTTTTACAGTGGGGCTTCTTAACCTTTTTTCTGTCTAAACTAAATATAAATTAAATTTAAAATGAAACAATGTGTTATTTAAGTCCATTATCAAAGGCAAACTCAATGTAATCAAATAGGGCTTGCAGTAGCAGAAACGCAGCAGAAACGCTGCTGGTTTGGACGCTGACACGCGTGTGAGACGCAGCAGCTCAGCAACGCAGCCGCCACGCATCCTGTGTGGACAAGGCCTTACCCCAATTTCCAAAATCGGTGTTCCCGTTTACACGGCAGTTGAGAAATGGGGCGACCACTGTCTGAGGTGAGTAACCCGATTTCTTAAAGTGCATGTAAACGCTGTAAGAAACTGATTTGGGATAGAGTATTTTAGCATTTCCTAGCCTGAGAAATTATAGAATGAAGTAAGATAAGATGGGATTCCTTAAGTTAGTTAGAAATTCTTCTGTAATACAAAATTGGGAAAAATACAATCTTCAACTCTTAGACTCCTAACTTAAGATTTAAGATAGGAAGTTTCTGTAACACAGCCCCAGATCTTTAGAATAATTCATTCGTGAAGACTATGCTAACAAAGTGGTTGTCTTATTTTGAATCATTTTATAAAAGAGTTTATTTTATGTGTATATGTTATAAATTCACGATCTTTTGAGTTAATCAAGCCATTAAAATGAAAATGTAATAAAAGGGTAGCATTGATTAAAATGTATCTAAAATATACCATGGTAAATTAATGTTTAGTTAAAAAAAAATGTATGCCCTTTATGCAAGATTTTATGTAACGGTCACATGACCAGAGTTTCGTTAAGGGCATAACCATGGCATTATGGGTCAAAGCCAACAAATATGCAGAGCCCAAAGCCTAAAAGCTGTATCTCCATATACAGCCCCAAAGTAACCTTATTGTTCACGTGGTCGAAGAGGCGTTCACGGCAATTGTCTCTGACCCTCATACCAGATTTAAGACATACCTTCACATTGAAAGCGATTTCTTCCATAACATACACCCTTTCGGGAAATGCTTTGGCCACCTCCTCCACGCTGTTGAAATACTGCACTGGCTCCTTGACATCTCTGTCCTGCTCCAGTAACTTAAACTGACCTGAGGAAGCAAACAACAAATCCAACTAATGAGGTCTAGCATGGGGTTTACTTGTCAATGCCAATATCTATGAAAGAATGTCTGTGATCAGGTCTTCTGTTGGGAAAATAAGGTGCTACTTGTCAATGAGATTTCAGTGTGCTAGACGAATGATAGTGTGAGAGAAAGGTACTTACCTACGACTTTGATTAACTGTGTGCTTGCTTCAGCGAAGCACCACACTATATACTCTTACATGCTTTTTTATCATTATTAGTGGTCAGTCTGGAAGCTTGCACGCTTGCGTTCTTCCCACTGTTTATTATTGTGCGATTGCTGAGGAATCACACATTTACTTGCCACGGAATTTTGCACTCTTTCTATTTATTAACATATGTTACACATGTTATCTTCGGATGGATTTCTATTTATTATTGTTGTTATTATTACATATGTTATTGTCGGCTTCGGAATTCTTTATTTTTATTATTACTGTGTGATTGCTGAGCAATCACACATGTTATTGTCGGCTTTGGAATTCTTTATTACTTTTTTTATTATTATTATTACACTGTTTTTCTGGACATACTCCACATTCTTTGAGCTAAAATTTTGTTTAAAATTCAAAAAAATCAGCTTCTTTTGGACATTTACTTGTGTATTCAACTTTTTGATATCTTTCATACTTATTCAACTTTTTTAGGCTATAGAATGGCTGGGACATAGTGCTCAAAATTCAGACATTTTTCACTCTTACATACTTTCACTTATAAACTTCTTTCAACTGAACTGAATATGTTTGGTCTACTTTTCAAAATTTTCAGAGTTTGTTAGTAAGAATTTTTTTTTTTTTTTTTTTCCAATGGATGTCTATGGGAAGTAAGTTCAAACCCAGGCGTCTCAGCTAAGATCACTCTGAAATGAACTCTCTGAACCAAAAGTCAAACAGCAGTTGCCATCACCGTGGCAACCTCTGATTGCAGCTGGGGAGACACAGCTGGTATGGATTTGCTTATTAGTTAAGTTTGACACAAACACACACACACACACAGGCTGTTTCCCAAAACCTGGCTGCAGCCGAGGTAGGACGGTCCTTACTGACGGGTAGCACTGCACTGCAAAGGCTACAAAGACTACAGAGACTTCTGCTTTGAGACGGTCTACCAAGACCAGACATGCATGTCACACACGTGTATGTAATTGCGCGGAGGACAAGGCGCTTTTTTGCATTGTCCTTTTTAAGGACTTTGTGGAGATGGAGGAGAAACAATATAACATTATGTAATAATAGTTTAATTTACATCTAGGAACAAATTCTGACTGAGCAACAGGATTTTTATATCAAATCAACTTCTTCCTATACACACGGGATTCAGAGGGTGGCGGTAATCACCTAAAGTCATTTACCAACTGCCAAAAAACACCAGAGCAAGAAGAAGCCGGTGTGCGCACAGGATTGGGGGATACATACGGCTGGGAAGGATACATTTATCTGTCCTTCAGAAACTGCCGGATGAAGGCTGCATTTCTCGGCTGTATACGAAGGATCCTTCGAATTGGAACAGCCTTCGATGACGTTGCAGGCGAGTAATGCAGCCTAGGTTTTGGGAAACAGCCATTGACACACTCAACGATGCACACACACATATGTACATAGGGCATGTGTCATTTGTATCTCATGTATATATGAAAGTACAAAGCACACACACACGTTCACACACAAAGTGATAGGATTGACTGTTTATTTTTTCAACTGACACAGCTGTCTGTTCATTTCAGCCCTTCTTTTCAGTGTTAAAATAAATGATCAATCTTTCATCTCACATTCAAACTTTAAACATCACCAATTTTGTACTATCATTTACTTTTATTCAAATTTTACCAGGGTTGGGCATCGAGTCTCAAGTATCGATTGGAACTGGGACTAACTTTCCGATTGTCCCGGAATCATTAAAGTTTTTAAATTTCGATTCCTAATTTTGATACACTGCCGACCGGAAGAAGAAGCTGCCGAACACCAAGGAAGAAAAATCCGCCGTAAGTGTTTGCGTTACTGCGCAACCATGGACAGTGTGCGGCGGCGGTCTAAAGTGTGGCTTCACTTTAATAAAAATAACAACAAGTCGGCTCAGTGCAACACTTGTAAAAAATATTATATCATGCACAGGAGGGTCTTTGACGCGCTGTGCCGGCCTTTCTCCGTTGCCTCTTCCTCCGGCTCCGGCTCCGACCCTCAGCCTAGCACTGCACTCCAGTCCAAATCCGGTAAGTAAAACAATAAAACACGTCTTATGTCAACATTGAGGCAGCTAACAAGTTAACCTATATTCGACCTACAACAGTGGGTCAACTCACATGCAAATACCCAGCTAACGTTAGCTCATGTATTTTTTCATAGAAAAACGACCAGAGATTGCTAACATTAGCCAGGCAGTTGACAAGACTCCACGATGTGCTACGCCGACTCCATTCACTATAGCGGCTAAGGGAAAGATGTTGGTGCAACAAGTAGAAGAGTGCCACAGAAAGGTTACCGCATATATTGTGAAAAAACTGCATCCCTTTTCAGATGTGGAATCACCAACATTTAGGTTAGTTAAGCAATAATGATTGAGCTAATCTAATTAATACTGAGCTAAAGTTACAGTAATAGTGACATTATATGTTAGTTTATGCTTGCAGGGACATGGTGAAAACCCTAAACCCCAAGTACACACCACCCTCCAGAGATTACTTATCAAATAAATTAATCCCATCTTGGTACAAGGTCGAGAAGTCCAATGTAATTACAGAGCTCAGTGACGTCTGCTCTGTTGCACTCACATGTGATGGCTGGAGTAGCATCACACAGGACCATGACCTCACCATCACAGCACACTATATAGTGGAGGGCAGAATGCAGCAAAAAGTGCTAAAAACAAAAGCTGTGTACAAAGTACAGACCGGTTGTGTTGTGACAGAGGAAATCAGTGACGTTCTGACAGAGTTTGGCATTTCTGATAAAATTGTAGCAATCACTGTAGATAATGCTGCCAATATGGACGTGGCTATTAAGTGCCTGCAATTTGTGAAACTGTGCTGTTTTGCCCACACACTTAATCTAGCAGCACAAAGTCTGTTCTCCCTAAATTCAGTGAGTCAGCAGGTGGCCAAGGTCCAAACCATTGTTGTGTGGATGAAGAGGTGCTTGATGATGAAGGTGGTTCTCCAAGAGAAGCAAGAACTTCTACGTCAGACACATGAGGTTCACTTAATTTAACCGTTGTTCATTTGTTACAGGTCCCCAGCAAAGGGTAACCAATAACAGTTAATTTTCCTGTTTTTTACAGGGAATATCAGAGAAGACAGGAGACGTTAGTTTGTTTCAAGCAGGCTGTTCTCTGTCTGAGAAACAGGAAGCCTCGCGTGATTATCAGGAAGTAGCGCTCTCATCAGACTGCTCCCCCTGCTGGCACAACCACGCTATTGCAAATGCTACCATTTCGATAGGGAAACCCAACAGCTGGCTTATACATTAACAAGATAAAATACATTAATTCACTAAATGTGATTGTGCATTTATGGGCGTCACACATTGACATTAACGTAATGACTTTATATTTCTGATCTTATTTTTATTTATGAGCTCTGCAGAGTAGTACTATACTATTTGAGTCCAATTTTAAATACAACTATAGTTTGTCTCCTAGGATGAAAAGCATCTGCTAAATGACTTAAAATTAATGTTCTTGTTTTTAATCAGAGCTGCCCCGACACTCACTCATCCTTGATGTGAGAATGCGCTGGAACTCTCTGTACTTAATGCTGGAGAGGTTCACAGAGCAGTACCCTGCAATTCAAGCAGCCAGCTTGGATCAGCAGCTGAGAAAAAATATGGAAAGGGACAGGTAGAGATAGCTAGACGAGCTTAGACACAAAAAATACCAGTACACACAAAATATGATTTCAAAGAACAGTATAAGAGTGAATACACTGCATCAGTGAATTGATTGTCTTGACTTACTACAAAGAGCTGTCATTATGATAGACTATGTGCTAATGTAGGGAGTGCATGTGTTAGGTGTTTTGTTAAGAAAAAAATAATATTTCTAACACCGATCTATGTGTTCTTATGTGTTCTGCTTGCTCGGCTGACTGAGGAGGATTTTCAGCGAGCTGAAGACTTCATCAATCTCATGAAAGTTCTCCACACGTCAACACTCTGCATGTCTTCAGAAAAGAGCCCCACATGCAGACAGATACTACCCATTCTCCAAAAGCTCGAGGCACATCTGACTGTGAAAGAGGGAGACACAGTGTTTGTATCCAACCTTAACAAACAGGTTTGGGCAAACCTATCTAAGCGCTACCAGGTAAGTGACTGAGGCAGGCAGCTGGAAAGAAATTGATGAAGAATAGAAATATCTTTATTCCTGTGGCTTGGCTTGTGGCATCTAAAGAATATGTGTTTTGCAGAATGATGAGATCAGGAACTTTCTCCAAATGGCAACTGCGTTGGATCCGCGCTTTAAACATAAGTTGGATGATGACACCGTCTGGGACCAGATCCAGAGGAAGCTGATTGAACAGGTGAAATGTCATTCATGCACAACTGTCCTTTTCAGCTATTAAAATCTAAGATCTAAATGCTAGTTATGTTGTTTGTAGTCAACAGAAGAAGACTGTGGAGCTGATGGGGACACCATGCAGCCTGAGAATAAGGCAGAGGAGGAGAATGAGGATGAGGAGGAGAGTGTAAGTGTACGATAGCTGATATTATATAGGTTCTCAATCTTAATAATGATCATGCCTTTAACGGATGTTTTCCTTTTTTAGTGATAATACTGATGAACCTTTTGTTTTTTTAGCAATCGCCTCCCTGCAAACTGTCCAGGAAGACTCCACTGGAGGAGCTGTTCGTTGAGGAAGAGGCACAGAGCACAGTGTGACAGCAGAGCTCCATGTCCATCAAGAAACAAGTGGAGAGAGAGCTGCAGATGTACCAGGAAATTCCACCGGCCACTATGTCTGAGGACCCTGCTGCATGGTGGTGGAACCAACGAAAGACTTGTCCTTTGCTGACAGATCTCGCTTTCTCATATTTATGCGTTCAAGCTTCTTCTACACCCACCAAACGAGTGTTCTCGACTGCAGGAGACACTATCTGTCCAGAACGCTCACGCATACTGCCCGAGAAGGCAGATATGATAATTTTCCTCAACAAGAACTGTTTCTGATTTTATACTGTACCTGCTGCTAATCTGGACTGGGTTGTACAAGTTGGTCCTCATTGTTTGTTTGATATTCTGCACCAGGTTAGCACATCAGTGGGAGCACAGTAACATGTTTAAGTACCTGCAGCATCAGACACTCAGGATATGTGTTTTCATGAGGTTTTCAAAAATAAAGCTCTGTTGTGAAAAGTGTACCCCTGTGAAAAGAAAATTTATAATATTTATATTCAAGTTCATAGATTTGATATTTATATACTAGTTGAAAACAGCCCTGTGAGAAATTCATAATAAAGTTCATAAAAAGTAAAAAGTTCATAGAATTAAAATTCATGGAGAAGTTCAGACTATTTAATCCAGAAAGACCTCTGGTTAGCTAGCTCATTTAAAACATGTAAACTTATTTGACCCTGCCTCTTAAAAGAATCAGAATCAAAACTGTCATTTGAGTATGTAGTATGTAGTACATATTCACTGAGTAAGTAGTGCTTAGTGTGTTAGTACCCCATTCCAAACACAGCCTAAGCACTACATACTCAGTGAATATGTACTACATACTACATACTCAAATGAGTTTAGGATGCAACCAGCAATGGTGGGTTCACACAGAGGTATACTCAAGCAGCACATCACCACACATATTTATAACTTAGAAGAAGAAGAAAAAGAATGTTTCAGCTAGCTAGCTAAATATTGTGAATTTTGTGACTGTAGTAATGCACTTTTCATTTTTAGGTCAACATAGGTCTCTGCTCCAAATGATTTTGAATTTTGGATTTGTTTGTTCAACTTGACCCACGGCATCCACTGTCTCCTCTATCCTCTCTGTCTGCCTGTCTGTCTGCCTCGTACTGACCGGTTGCTGTCGCGCCGCTAATCACCCACACGGTGGTGCCGCAGCCTCCCGAAAAGTAAATTAGTCACCGCAGATCACAAATGTCTTAAGAATAAGCAACTAGACCACCTATTTCACGCCTAAAAAAAAACGATTTTAATGGACAGCTAACATGAAACAAGATAAGTTTATTTCTGTTGTTGAAGCAGCTTGTAGAAGCTGTGGCAGCTGTGGGGCCAGAGCAGTGCATTATGGGACAGATTCAGTATGTGAAGTAACATCAGCAACATACTCAGAAATTGTTCCGTGTTTAGTATGCATCAAGAAATTCTCGCATGCACAAATTATTCATACTAAGCATATGAAACACGACATACTCATTTCACGTCACATTTAGTATGATTAGTATGAGTAGTACCCCATTCCGAACACAGCCTGTATCCGTATCTGTTCAACTAACTAAATTATGTGTCAGTATCCGTACTAGGAGCGGGCGGGGCTTAAACCGGAAGTTGGTAAACTCAGTCCTAAATTCAGTCCTCATGCTGTATTAAAAAGTATGAATTAAAATACATTTACATGATAAGAAATAGGGATTAGCAAATACACCATTATCTGTGTCTGTATCTGTGCAACCAACTAAATTATCTGCATCCCTATCCGTTCTCAGAGCAAGAGAACTACAAAGTAAACTACAAAACATCTTACTCAACTTTTTTTTAATTACTACTTTATTTATTTATAGAGAAATTTAAACAATGTCGATTGTGTTTGTGGTTTTGATCATTCTATGCATAAAGCTTATTTACTAATACATAGCAAGTTGACGTAGTGTAAGAATCAATATAGCAGGTGCTATAATAAATATAATTATTTATTTATTCGGAGGTTCCAGGATGTGAGGATGCACGCAGGCAGGCGATTAAGGGCCTGATTTAAGGTCAAATTTGTCTAGATAACGCTCAGAGGCGAAAGACCATGTACTTAATTTGGACTGTTATATGGACTGTACTCTTGACTGGGATATAAGGTAGGAATCATTTTTTAAGCTTCTGCCTTTTCTGTGAAAACCCTAAAAGGTTACGTAGATCATCAAGGGTTACACAGAAATGAGGCGCATTACCACTATGCATGTTGTATAGCAGGTTGCAAGTCTCACTACATAAAGTACAATGCTTTTAAGTCTCATGTTTACCGTCATCGTTGGCTGTCATCTTCTGTGTCACAGTGTGAGACTTTGCAGGGACCCTTGATATACCTTCCTCACTGTCAGAAACAGCTGATTGATCTGAAAGATCTTGTGTCACCTGCAATCTCATCTTTCAAAAAGAGAGGAGGTGCGTTGCCCATTCAAAAATTGTGACAACACTTTTTCAGTGAAATCGTCTTTTACATCCCACCTATCTAGAAAGCACAAATACACTACAGCTCTCCATGTCTCTGGTGCATACTGTCTTCCTTCAGTTCCTAGTGAGTCTCAGTCCTCTGTGGCTGAAAGCCAGTCAGATAAAGGGGCAGTTGATTATGAGCTTGAGGAGGATATGCTGGATCCTGCACAGATGAAAAGTTTATACATGAGAAATCTATGCATGTTTTACATGAAGTTGCAGGCAAAGCACCTTATCTCCTCCTCCACAGTACAGTTGATCGTAGAAGAAATGAGCAGTCTCAGCGGAGTGTGCCAGCAGTACACAAAGAATAGGTATCTCTTAAAACGAAAACCAAAATATCTGAGACAGAAATTGAAGATGTTTTGAGGACCTTAGATAACAGATTTTCATGCATCCTGCAGCACCGCCCTTTCCACAGAGTATAAGAGAAAACAATATTTTGAGGAAAATTTTGCCTATGTACAACCACAACCCATTTTTTGGGGGTTTGATGAAAACAGAAAGGAGCAATATGCTCAGTATATTCCCATAAAGGATACATTAAAAGCTCTGCTGAAAAATCCTGTTGTGTGGGAAGAATGTTCATCTGAGAATGAGTACACCTCTTATTTTAAAAGATGTGTGTGATGGATCTGTATTCAAATCAAGTCCTCTGTTTTTGGAGTACGGTCTCACTTTAAGGGTGATGCTGTATCAAGATGCGTTCGAAGTGCTTAATCCCATTGGCTCTAAAGAAAAAAGATACTTGGGGTGTACTTCACTCTAGCCAACTTTGATCCTCCCACCCTGCATTGGCCATGATTTGTTTGAGGGTGTAGTGGCATATGACCTTGCCATTTACCTCAACTACTTTGTCAAAATGAAGAAATTCTTCACATATTCGCAACTTAATCGTAGGATCAGGCAGTTTAGCTACCAGGGTTCTCACAATAGCTCTACACCCTCAGAAGTTTCTGAAAAGGGTGCAAAATTAGGTGGCCAGGCATCAGAAAACAGATCTAACACAGACAATTGGAAGAACAAGCACATTGATTTAACTCTGTCAAATCGGGTTGTTTCTGGATTGAGCTTCAATGGCACGGGATGAAATATTAAAGGGCGAAAGAAACTAGAGTTCTATTTGTGTGACCAACATATAAATATACTACATGCCACTGCTGACCTGGGGAACTGTTTTGTTTAGTTGTATTGTATGCACTTGTACTTGTACTTGTATTGTGGTGTTG
>OMLF01057468.1:14279-37318 GCA_900302615.1 Holocentrus rufus | reverse complement strand
AGAAAAATAAAGCTCTATAGGTCTTTTAGCGACTTCCAAGGAAAAACGGCCCCAATGACTCAAAAGTGGGTAAATAAAAGATTCTATATCGATCATGTGTGGCCATCAGAAAAATTTATTCAGGGTTCTAGCAGCGTGTGTTCTTCAATGGTTCCCTATGGAGAAATAGCCCCCCATGGTATCACGTGACTTGCAATACCAGGGTTGACCGCTGAGCACATGCAGGCATGCGGCGCTGCTTCTGGGGGCCTGGTTGTGATGCTGTAGCGCGCTTCTTTTTCTTCTTCTTCTTCTTTATATATATATATATATTTTTTTTTTAACCGGCAGTTGGCATCCAGCATATTGGTGCTTTACCGCCAAGGTAAAGCACCAAGGTATTCAGTAAGGTATTCAGTGACTGTTCGGAGCATTTTCCCCATTGGTTCTGCCACTCTTTATTTACATTGATCAAAATAATAGTGGTTGAAAAATGAAACTTTTGGCGAGAAATGGGATACGAAGAAGTTACATACAGCACAATTTTTAAGACCCAGATAGCAAAATTCAAGACTTTTTCAAGTCTTTTTAAGGTATTATTTCCAAATTCATAAATTCAATGCTTTAAAGACTTTTTAAGACCCCGCGGGAACCCTGTAATATACTGCATTAAGCAGTACCTTTTATGTGTTATGTGTAGTTCAGTATTATGGCCTATATTGGCAGGCAATTACAATCAGAAACAAAAAATTGCATAAGTGCATTATTAGCCTTTATTTTTTAGCTGTTACACATGTCAAAACGTGAACATCTGTATGCATATACAATAGCCTATTTTCACATATAAATAATTGTATGCATTGTATGCATTTCGAAGTCTAGTCCTGTTTTATCTCAAATACACTAATTTCTCTCAGATTGCAGACCTATCTCAGTTCTTCATCATTCATCATGTTATCATACATCATACATCGTTGTAGGGCTATTAATATTCACGCATTAGACCCTATTAAATCGGTGGGCCTTCATACACTCGTTGAGCCATCATGTGACCACACGAGAGTTAAAGAACTTGACCGACTGGATTACTTTACCTGATCAAGACATGGATTATTTTTATTTGCTTTACCGAAAGAAAAATGGCGTGAAGGCACGAGGTAAGCTGACAACAAATGACGCTAATACATGATGACTGTTTGTGTTTAATTTGAGATTAGTTAGATGAGGTGAACATGTAACGACATGTTGTCTGATTGTGTGACTCGTTAGCGCTCCGTGCTGCTGTAAGGATGTGACTGATGTTACTGTTGTGTTGATTTGTCTGGGCTTCACTTTTTATGCAGATTGTAACGTGGCTGGATTTGCTGGATTTGTCTTGAAATATTAAATGGGATTTATGAGTGAAGACGAGCAGCTCTCCTGTTTACATTTGATCGGTATGGAATCAGCTGCTTAGCGGTCAAATGTTAAGGTAAGTTAACAAAGTTATTCAACGTTAGCATTGAGCTCTGTGTTAGTGAAGCTAACATTAAAACAATGTTTGCCGGTAAGCCCATGAATATGACGTAATGTCGCATCTATAGTTCTATATCTATGTGGGCAACATTCTCTAACAGCAGTCAAGTTGTCATTACTTATGTCAAACAAGGTGTGAATTTGTTGTAATATTAAAACAAGACCTTAAAACAAGACCTACTCTGTCCCATGCTCTGTTCCCGCGTAGAGCTCGTCCAATCAGTTTCCACGGTTTCCGCTGTAGCAGAATCGTGTGATAACAATGCTTTTTTTCATTGGTTGTTGTTATCCTAGCCCGCCCCTTTCCTTTTTTGATTGACAGATTGACAAGTGCGTGTAGACAGGCTTGACTCCATAGCAGACGTGCTTGATTCCTCCCGGTTCCATAACAACGGTGCATCAGAGAAATTTACCGGTATTATTTTTCAGCGTGAGAAATACAATGTGTGGTGGGAGTGCGTGAGAAGACTGAAGACTGAAAAGCGTGACTGTCACGTTCAATGCGTGAGACTTGAGAGCCCTGCTACAGGTATAGGGCTCACCAATCAAATGAAGTCCAATGTTAACAGTTTTGCTCTGCAGGTACTCTAACTGCAGTTTTGTTCTAATGTGAAAACATTTACTCATCATTTGGAATATTCTCTGACGTTGTCACTACCACGTGAAGTCCAGTAAAAAATATAACCTATTTGCTTGATTATGAGGATATCTAGACTGAACTTATACTGTGCTGTAAATGCATATGGAAATCATTGTTTACAGAGTCAATGTAGGTCTATATCATCGTATTATGAAAAGATCAAGTACGTGCATATGTGTAGCCTGTCACTAACTTTTCCATGAATTAGCCGCAGTGCAATATGCACAATAAAAATAAAAAATAAATCGTATGCCTATAAAAGGCTATAAATCAGAAGTTAAACAGTAATCGTAGTGCATTCTTAATATTAAGCTAGGTATCGCTACTGTGTTGCTATCTGACATTTACTTGACTAACAAACTAATCGGCAAAGAAAGTACATTAAAATTTATTGTAGTTTAGTTAGACGGCCAGCAGAAATCTCGACAGAGCTTAGCGGTCTGGTTTCCGGTTTTGACCATGAACGCGCAGAGTGGCGTTCCCGTGGCCTTTGGGCGCGTTCACAAGGCCTAGAAAAATAAAGCTCTATAGGTCTTTCAGCGACTTCCAAGGGAAGATGGCCCCAATGACTCAAAAGTGGGTAAATAAAAGATTCGATATCGATCATATGTGACTATCAGAAAAATTTATTCACGGTTCTAGCAGCGTGTCTTTTTCAATGTTTCCCTACGGAGAAATAGTCTTTTTGGCCCCCGTTGTATCACGTGACTTGCAATACCAGGGTTGACCGCAGAGCACATACAGGCGTGCGGCCCAGCGCTGCTTCTGGGGGCCTGATTGAAAGATGTACCAGACCAGTTCCTGTTGAGGACTTATCCACTTGACTGACATCCAGATGTACCAATCAGCGTTCTTCTTCTTCTTCTTCTTCTTCTTCTTCTTCTTCTTCTTCTTCTAGTGAAGTTTACCGCAGGTAGGCGCAGCTCCTGGGACCTTTACTGCCCTCCCCTGGTCGATAAAACAAATAAAATAGGCTTGCGATTTAACTTTCGTTCTGTATTCGAGGATATAGTCATTGGGTAGGACGCACACAGAGGCAAATTCAGAACACTGCACCTGTTGTTGTTTACCGAGAAGACAACACTGCTTCTTTCTCAGAGAGAGAGAGAGATTGAATGTTGGTCACTGCATTTTACCATTACTGCTACTGCTTTGCTACTGCTCAGTAGCAAAAGTGATAGACTTAATGATAATGATAATGATAATGATAATAATATTATTATTAGTATTAGTAGTAGTAGTAGTAGTAGTAGTAGTAGCAGTAGCAGTAGTAGTAGTATTACTATTATTATACATTGAGAGTCATTAGGTGGCAGTATGAGAACAGTCAATCGCTACCAAAGCATCTGTAGAGCATTAATGTCTGACTTAAATGTCTGCATACATAGAAGAACCAAGTGGCCAACTTGGCTGCTCTATCTGCAGCCTGCAGATTATTACAAAATGTGTCCCCACACTGAAACGTCCACATCAGTGCAAGAAACAGTAGAGGACACAGCCACACCACTAAGGTGGAAAATGATGGGAGGGGGCATAGACACATCCCTTTCCCTGTATAATAGTCTGCAGGCTGCAAGAGGAACAGGAAATTTTGTCAGCACACACTGTGTTCTAAACTGTAGTATGAGGTTAGACACGTGCCTCCAAAAGAGGTACATATGCCATTGATGCAATATCTGGTGCTATAAATGACCATTAAGGCCTGCAGTGGTTCCTTTCACCATAATTATGAGAACTTATCTGTTGTTGTCCTGGCAGTAGTAAATGCAAAATGCAGGTTCCAAAAAGACCTATTTGACGTGGAAGCTTATTGGAAGAATAGTGATCGGGGAGTGCTAGCCTATCCCAGAATGCACTGGGTAGAAGACAGGGAAACACCATGGATAGGCTGTCAGTCCATCACAGGGTTAACAGATAAACACACTGGCACACACACTCACATCTATGGGCAGTCACCAGAACGGAACCTTGGTAAGGCTTGTCCTCACTTTCCTACATCCCCTGGTGAACTCAGTCATGGATCTGCTGCAGTTTCCCACAAGCCAGGTAACATGTGAGATGATGCTGTCACCTATCTGCTACTCAGATCCCTAACTGAAAAGGCTGGTAGTAGGCCTACTGTGAGAACAATGTTTTGCCGCCTCATTATCAAAGGAGGAGGAGGAGGAGGAGGAAACTACCACCAGCGGGTGGCGGTAACACAACATCAAGGATGTCAGCTGCCCCAAAATCGCTAGGAGGAGGAAGAGGAAGAGGAAGAGGAGGAGGAGGAAGAAGAAGAAGAAGAAGAAGAAGAAGAAGAAGAAGAAGAAGAAGAAGAAGAAGAATTACCAGGCAAATGGTCCGCAAAGCATTTTATGTTTTTGATTAGCTAAGTGAAGCTGGCAATCTTGTGGAAATGCAATACTCCCCGAAGCTACGATTATAGAGAAAGACAAGACAACAAAAGAGAAACCTGAACTGTCTGGGACCAGTCGGATCAAAGTGTTGACTGCTCTGAGTAAGAAACCCTACAAGCTAACTTAGCTAACGTTAACGTTAGCTCTTTTGCTTGCAGCAGCAGCTGCTGCAGATTCGATGCCTTCTAGCAACACCACGGCACGAAAATTTGCTGTCGTCTTAAATAGCGATACGTTGTGTTACGAGTAATAGATAAGCTGAAAAATGACATTTCTACTTGAAAAATTCTGTGTTTAGTATTCTGTGACGAGCTCTTAAATTGACCAGGCAAGGTAATGTTAGGTCACCAAGCTAGCTTGAAACAGCCAGCATTAGCATCTGTTAGCCCTGCCTGTTGTGCCGGGTTGTGATACGCAACCATAGATAGTTTTATATCTATGTACGTAACGCTAGGTGATGTTAGATGAAATTAACTAGCAACTTATGTTATACTAGCTAACAAGCTTCTGGGTAGCAATGTATGATAGCAATCGATACAGCTTTAGCTAAAGTGGTGTAACTACAGAACTTGAATGAATCCATTTGCATTCAAGTTCTCTGGGTGTACCGTTAAAATTTTATGATGTTGTGACTTAGCTACTGGACTGTACGAGCTGTCATTTCAACCTAAAGGTGGGTTAACTTTGTCCCAATACGTGCCCCATTATTGTATAGAGAGAACGTGACGCCAAAGGTCTTATAAGGTCGTCTTTATAAAATAACCCCTTTCGTGTCCATAAAGTTACATTTACCTGGTGGAACATGACATAGGTTTCAAGGAACAACAGGCGAGCCAGTTATAAAACTAGCATTATAAGTGAAAGACTGCTTGGTGGATCATCTGTGTGCCGAACTGAACAGACGACTAACATTTCACTAGACCTTTCATGTCGTGTTTTACCATCAATGTGTGTTTGCCAACAGGAGGCATTATTAAACAGTCTTGTATTTTTTAAAGTGAAGTATGTTGTCAGTAAATGTGTTAGACGCCATTGTGTTTTATTAATGGCGTATCAGTCATGGTTTGTCATTAATAAGGAGCCTTGTATGTAACAGAATTGGGTTGCCTTTGAAAGCAGTGTCACTTGACATGCAGCCGAGCTCCACTGCATGGGTGCAGCTTTGCAGCCACCCAAGATAGCTAACAAACTTTATACAGAAATAGGTGTGGCTGTAAATTGAGCATAGAGCACCTATTATATATCTTAGAGTGCAAAATGAATCTTGCATTTCATATGCTTGCAGTGCAGAGAAAAGATCCAGCAAAACTATTAGAAATTAATTTGAAAGCAATATGTAAATAGCACTGGTATGTTGTGGTATGATAAAAGCATCCATCCATCCATTTATCATACCTGCTTATTCCTAATCAGGGCTGCTGGGAACTTATGAGGAGCCTATTCAATATGGGCATGAATTTCTGAAAGAAAAATAACATCAGAAGACCGTTCAGGACCAATTTTCTCTCAAAGCAGATAGTTTGGTCACCTGTGTGTGATAATTAAGTACAGTGATCAACTAATAATTCCTTGTCAGTCATCAGTCTTTGCTCCACATGTCCCTTAAATTGTGGTCACTGAGCTGTAACTCTGAGTAACTTTGAAAAAAACAATGAAAAAAAAAAAGAAAATTTATTCTATGCCTCCGCAAAAATAATTTCCGCCCTTGTATTGCACACATTTCAACTTCATTGCATAATTTATCAGGATTAGCACACCTGCAGTTAAATACTACTGATGGACTAATCTTTGGGCACAACCACCGATCTATAATAAAACCTGGATTGCTGATGACTTTATTTAAGCCACTGCACTGGATTTGGCATTGACCAAAATTTTCCACTGGCTCCCCAGGGTAGTAACTTTCCAAACTCACTGGCTCTACCATTAAAACTACTGGCCTGGAAATAATTTGATGTTTCTGTAGCATTATGTTATTTTTCTCTACATGTAAGAGTAATACACTAATATTTACAGGTCCTACAGGCACGCCCGCATTGCGCCTTGCTCATGCCCAGGACAAGGTGATCTCCAAAGTCTCCCCCTCCCCATAATTTTGACAAATTATTCCAGCAGATTTAAAGGTTAGAGGGCCCTCCTTTGACCCAAGACATGGAGAATCCAGACGTACCCAATATCCATGATAACTATATTATGTGATTTAAATACTGTTAGTTGAAATGGAAATGTTAAACATGTTACAGAACTTTCCTTAGAAAGCTCAAACTTCCGTCTTTCAGGAGATTGGCCACTTTACAATATGTGTTATGACATAGCAAAGGCATTTCTTGCAGTCGACGAGGCTAAAAACAAGGCTTACCTAGTCTGTCGCAGGCCACATTTTGGGCTTTGTTGTGGCTCAGAAAAGTCATCATTTCAAATCATTTTATAGCGGAGAGTCTGCAGATTAATTTCATGGCCAATGTGTTGTGACCCACTGAAGTTAAACATGATACAAGATGAATAAATCCATGTTTTTGTTATTTCCATCACTATCTTGACTGGAGGGCAGCTGGGAGTGCCATCGGGTGACATGAGTGAAAAGACAAAGATATTGCAATGTCAGTTTTTACAATATCGTGCTGCTCCACTAGTATATATACGTGTGTGTGTGTACGCAAGTGACCACCCTGTCTTTTTCATACCAAAAAAGCTATAAATGAGTTTTTACATTGGTAAGTAAGACAGGTGTGACGGTTTTGGCTTCACATACTCATGCCTTATCTGTATGTTTTTCTTCCAACTGGAAAGCCGACAAATGCAGTTTTCCTCTCTGTCATTACAATTTGTTGTCCAGTGGTACACAGCCGACTGAGTGAAAACACATAATTGTATGCCTCCATAAAGAATTACATGGTAGATGGTTGCTGTCACTGGAGACTTGAATCCTCCTGACAATCAGTTTCTTGAATTCATTCCATCAAACCGCCTGTCAAACATCTTTGTGAATTTACATGTTGGCTCACACTGAGTAAGCATAGGCTCCTGTTCAGAAAAAATGGAGGGTAACAGTGACGTCGGCACTAGCACATCAATTTATGTTAGTTGACCTCAGTTTGCTATCCAAACTGAGGCCGGGGGGGTCATCGTCTTCCTCTGGCCGACCAGGTGCATTAAGTGCGTCTTCTTTGGTTTTATTGGCAGAGTTACAATGCATAGTACCGCCACCTACTGCACCGGAATTGTAACGACAAGCTACATTCACAGACAGAGTCTCATGATAATGCTTTTATGAGCGAGGTCGAGCGAGCCAAAAGCCGAAAATCTATTCATGGTGGGTGTAATTCTTAATAATAAATGAATGTGTGGGAAACACTGTTGGCGTTCATGTCCTCTCTACATTCCCACATACACTTCCCGAGCAGAAGTCCACAGGTGCCGGCTCCGCGACAGCTTCACTCAGAGCAGCTGTCAATCACAGATGTCACATCCCCTTTTCATAGCATCAAATAACTAATGAAAACCAAACTGATCAGAAAAATGAACACTTGAACATGCATCAGCGTGAGAAGAACTACCTGAAATGACAGGAACCATCTTTGGGAAAAATTTATTTGACATGTAGTTTGATTTTTTTAGTTTGGCCCATGTCCCATCCGCTAACATGGAGGGGGCGGGGCTTATGACCTATACTGCAGCCAGCCAGGGGGCGATCGAGACGTTTTGGCTTCACTTTTGGGGAGCCGTCACGTCGTCCATCTTTATATGCAGTCTATGATCTTGATTCATGTAATGATATATGTAGAGTGGTATAAAAATGATGGGCTTATGCTAATTTGTTTCTTTATCTTTCCATGATCCTGAACCTTCCAGTTTGCTTTTTTGTATTTGAAACATTTTGTCCTGGGTGGGCTGGTATGTTTGAATTTTTTCCACTGCCAATACCGGTACTGGTTCCTTGAATTTGTTACTGGTGGCAAAATGGTATTTTCTTCGATGCCTATGATGGAAAAAAGTTTATCATGTAATCCAGTAGCCTATTATTACCATGATATAATTTGAAGTGTTATTTTAAAGAAAAATGTATCTGCTGGAAAAATCTGCATTTGGAGAAAACTGCAGGTACCCAACTCTACTGCTGTTGAATACCTTTACAAAATGAATGCGGTGCAGTTACTTTTCAATTTGCTCTATTTGACCTATAATGAACCACCAACTGCTTTGCCCTAAGCAGAGAGAGAAACACAGGAGACTACCTGTAAACTGTTTGTCCAGCAGCCTTTCAACTCATTGCCTCCTCAGCTACAGATGCCTCAGTATGTGATCTGGCTGTGGAGGCTCTATCAGGTGTCTTGTTGCATACATGTCTGTAGCCTCTGCAGCCTTTTGGGGTGATGTGTCTGTTTTAATGTTGATTCATGAACTCTTAAGCACACAAATATCCTGACTGTAATCCTGTGTCACTAACAGCTGCCTCTTCTCACTCTGCTGAGTTGGACCCTTTCCCTCTTTGTGTCACTTATTTGAGCAGGGTAGCATGGTAGTCAAGGAGATGCAATGCAGGAGGCCTCTGCTGTCTAGGCGGCCTCAGGAGGTTTTGCTGTTCTGTGTAACCCCCATCATGTTCTGTTCTCATTAATATGCTGCTATTTTGTAGTGTCCCACATGGTTAGATATTTGGACTTTAAATCTAAGTGGTCACATAGAGAAAACTTGTCTTATTTCTGGTTTTGTCTTGAAATCGGTACAGTGGCCTTCAGCAGCAGGACTATATTGTCCTCCATTCCTGTCCAGCATTGCCTCATTTCAAATGTTATCTGATGCTGTTTCCTGTGCCCTTCTGCTAGAGGGTGACTGATGTTTAAAGGCATGTTATGCAGGATTAACACTTTAAAATACATTTAAATGGCCACACAATATCACAGTTTTCCTGGATTGACAATCTATACGAGTACCTTTGACTGCCAAGTGTTTTGGATATTTCTGTGCAGTAACCTTTTTCTGTCAGTCTGTGTGGGCCTATGATACATTCCAGACAACTGGAAAAGTTCCCACTTAAAACTTTTAGGGCTCAACAATTGGAATGCAGCCATGTTGATTTACATTTCTGGATGTCACAGAATTACATATCAAGCAACTTGGAGCTCAGAGACAAGTCCCAAGTTTTTGATTAGAATTAATAAGTTGGAGGGTTGTTCAAATAGATTTTTCCTGTTCAAAAATAGAAAGCTTCCCAGTTTCCAGTTGTCTTGAATGTGACATAACTCATGTCGGTGTAACTACGTGACACCGCATTTCTTCAAAACTGTCTAATGAGAACTCCATGCAGCTCACTTTTCAAGGCAGTGAATACAGTGAAGCAACAAAAAATAGCTGCAGAAACAGACAGGGCTCAGGCCTCAGCAACAGTTGGCGGGATGTTCCTAAATGAAAGCCAAGCGAAGAATCAGCTTGGTTATCAAACATATTTAAAGCAAACTAGGGATGCACATTTAGGATGTTTTTCTCTGATCGATTTATACAATAAAGTGTGGTTCAGATTGACTTTGGATAGTCTTCAGTACAAACTTGTACTCACAAAGTGAGGACTTGCATAGACAAGCCTCAAGGTATTTGTTGATACAGTAACTTTGCGCCTGGTAATTTTGCCTGTTGTGGTAATGGTGTCATACCATTCTTTTACACTGTTTAATCTAGATGTCCTTTTGCAAGGAGCTTATCTCACATGCTGCATTATTTCCATATTTTAAATTTTTTGACAGAATTTTAACAAGATGCCTGAGGTTAAGGACCTTTCCGAAGCTTTGCCCGAGATGCCCATGGACCCCATCACTGGTGTTGGAGTAGTGGCCTCCAGGAACAGGGCACCCACTGGATATGATGTGGTAAGAACTCAGGAAAGAAAACATTCACAGTCATTTACCTTATTTGAAGGATACACTTACAGTTGGCAATTAACAGACGCTTTTATCCAAAGCGAAGTATACATGAGATTTTAGTACAACACAAGCAACAGAATTGAAAGTACAAGAGCACCTACACAGTATTTGAGGGATGGGCGAACATTTCTCCTAAACTAACAAGGGCCAACTTTTTCCATGTGGACTCAGAATTCAGAACTTAATGCACTATCTCATAGTGGTTCCTGTAGAATTACTTTAAAACGTGGGCTGTGTTTAAGACCTGCTTTTACTTGGATATTTATATCACAATATACTATTGGCTGTCAGAATGAATTTCGGTATTTCGACAAAAAAACAACAGAAAAACAACAAATAACTGATCCCACCTCCAATAAACTGATATGCTTTCAGGTGTCTACAACAACAGATGGTCTGGATGCAGACCTGTGGAAAGATGGTCTTTTTAAATCCAAGGTGACACGCTACCTTTGCTTTACCCGGGTCTTTTCTAAAGAAAATGTAAGTCTTCAACACAATGTAACACCCAACTATGCATCTAACATAATACATCTAACATCTAATAAACATCTAAACATCTAATATAATGTCATCCAGTGTAACTTCATTAAAATGTTTTCAGGAGGGCTGAAATGATTCATTGTCAAAATCAATGTCGACTTCAAAATATCTGTGTATCTTGGTAGTCGACACGTTGCATCACAGACAGACACACGCATGCATACTCACTGAACTTTAGTGGTTTCCCTGCACCATCCGCATGGTTGGTAGACTATGTGGCCAAACTGTTAAGTAAGGAAACAGAGAGAATTATTGACAAATTTCTGTCTATTGCATTGTATTACAATATGAACTCATTTGACCAAACTTTAAACAGATGACAATAGTAACAAGTGTTTAACTGTTAATTCCAACAGGGTAAAAGTTATATAGTAATACCTAAAGGGAAAATATCTTTTTTGTTTTGGGTGAACTGTTCCATTAAAGACCACTGAGCTTCTCTCCATTCTTTCATCTCAAATTTACAGTCTTGTCTTGCAATCTATAATTTTCTATGAAATATCCCTAGTACTCACATCAGCCTTTTCCCCAGTTTAACAGTTACCTCATTTTTCCAGTGGCTTACTAACATTCGCCAAATGCACAGGTCTCCTTCTGTTTTAGTTTTATGCTGTCAGTGTTTCTGCCTGACGTTTCTTGAACTTCAATGCAAACTCGAAGTGCCTTTGGCATTTAATTCCAAAGGACAACATAATGTATCCTATGCTAACCTAATCCAATCCCATGCAATCTCCACCTACCTCCCAAAGAGGTAGGTTTACAGCGGAGTTAATGGTCAAAAAGCAAACAATTACAGTCCTTTCCTTTCTTTCTCTCCCTTGGTGAACATCACATCGGGAGGTAAATGTCTTTTCAGTTTGGCATCATGTTAACGTGATGAATGCCATTTTCTTAAATCCTGGAAAATACAGGTACTGTGACATCACCTAAGTGTTTGCACTTGAAAGAGTTAACCAGTAATTTACCACTACTGTGTCACTGGATGTGTGGGAAATCGACTCTCCATCAAGTTTAGGCCCTTGTCCTTTGGCCAAAAGTGCAGTGGGATAATATACATGCTTCCCGCTGCTATCACAGCACTGGAATGTAGTCAGCAGTCTTCAAACATGAATATGCCATTGTCTTGTGTTCCTTACAGTGTGCCTCCATCCTGTGTCTGTTGCTTTTATTCTTTTTTCTCTTGTTCTTTCTCCCTTTCTTTTATTCTCTTACTCTACCATTCTAATTATTTCTGTCTCCACTCTTTCCCTGTTGTTCTTTGACCCATTTGTCTGCAGAGCCATTTAGGTAATGTTCTTGTGGACATGAAGCTGATCGATATAAAGGACACCCTGCCTGTAGGCTTCATCCCAATCCAGGAGACTGTTGACACTCGTAAGTTATTAAGCAGGAATGCAATGATCTTAATACAGGCATCACATTTTGACCCCATGCCACACTAAATTGGTGAAAAAGAGAATTTACCCATTGCCAAAATCCATCATCACGAGTCATGTGGAACATGCCAGAAATAAATGAAAAAGCAGAATGCTTTTATGCTCTTTAAAGCACAGTAAAGATTATACCTCCTTCCCTTCTGTGTAATGATGTAAATTACAATTAATGGTCAAAGTATTTCTTTTTCTTCTCATTGTGGCATGACCACAAGCCTTTTGCAGTACATTGACTCTCAGTCTGTCTGTCTCTTTTGGGCGTCATACAGAGGAGCAGGCCTTCAGGAAGAGGCGACTCTGTATCAAGTTTATTCCACGGGATTCCACAGAGGCGGCCATCTGTGACATTCGCATCCTGGGACGATCCAAGCAGGCTCCACCACAGTACACCTTCATAGGGTGAGCAGCACTGATGCTCTAGCACTCTCACTCTCAGAGCTGGCTGACAACTACAGCTTCACAAAACAACCCCCAGTGCTCCATGAAATCAGCAGGACATCAGCTTGAGTGGTGGAAGAAAAGGATATGATAGTACATGCTGAAGCATAAAAACAATCTCTGCTGCACTACAAGAATGCGGTCAGTGCCGCTTGCTCATGCTACCACTGTAACATCATCTAGTCTAGCTGTGGCAATCATAGGGTCCTATTCTCTACAATGAATACAGTCACCAAAGTTGACGTACACACCCAACTGGCAACATTCATCTCCAAATATTTGGCGTCTGATACTTATACACCATCATAAACCTGCTCTTCTCTCCCTGATCTGGCTAGTTGACATTGCTAACACTACCAAGGTGGCTACAAGCATAAAATCATCCACCAGCATTACTGGCCCACTCTCCTCCACCCTAGTCAAAGTCCCTGTTTTCTGTCCACTCATCACACCGACGTTCAACATCTTCCACACCAACAGTCATCTCCCACCTGTCTTCAGACTTCCTGCCGTCATCCCCTTTCTGAAAAAAGCATGGATTTGACTTTAGCATCCCCAGCAATTTCTAAACACATCCTACAAATCTCCCATTCCTCTCCAAAATTCTTGAACACACTGTTGCCCTTCAACTATACCTTGATCCTGTACAAGCCATTTCAGTCTGGATTGGAGAGCAAGACAGCACTGAAACAACCTTCATCAGTACTTAATACAATGCACAGGGACAGACCTTGACATTTCTAACACTGTTCTCACCTGGTTCCAGTCCTAACTCCAAACAGCCAGTACTCTACTCCAGCTACCAAAGGCATATCTCAAGGCTCAATTCTTAGCCCCCTCTTTTTCTTTCTACACATGTTCCCCTTGTGGACAGGGCACAAAGCACAAAGGTTTTGGTTTAAGCCTTCATGGAGCACCTTTTGGAATTCAATCTTTGAAACCTTCACGAACATTGAGTAGTAATTTATAAATCACCAACAGGTGTTGCCATATGTATATCTATAAGACTCACTGCGTATAAACAACTATATGCACATTCACATAGCCTATCATATTTCATAGATTTTTATCCATACATAACTATGCTTTAAGGAATACAAATGCTTAAAATGTCTATGAGGGGACATCAGGGCAACCGACATAAATCATTGTAGTATAAAACAGATTACATTGGTCTATAACATAAAAATATGTAAATTTTGTTATTCATTTATTGTTGTGGTCTCCAGCTAATACCTTCCTTGTGTTGTTTTGAAATATCATGTGTATGTCACTTTGGATAAAAGCCTCTGCTGAACTGTAACTGTCATAGGAACAGAGACAAATCAAAATTTCCATTTAAGTCAGAGACGTAGCATTCAGTGTGAAGATACAGTAGCCTTCACATTAGAGCTTTAGTTGTGACAAAATGACCACCTCTGCGTGGTTGAGTCATTTTTTTCTATGCCAACACTTTGGAGTTGAGTGATCAAATGATTGATTTCCATAGTTTGTAAGGCTCTTCTTAGCTATGAAAATTCAAGCCTTGTCTTCTTACTTATGAAAAAAAGCATGTATAGTTTCTGAGGGTTAAATATGTCAAGGTTTTATATCATGTGAGGAATATTTCCCCTGTAATAATTCACTTTTTCTGGTTACTAATGACATTGTGACTGTTTTACAGAGAGCTCAACAATATGGGAATCTGGTATCGCATGGGGAACGTGCCCCGGGCCCAAGACTCCACACATACACCAACCACCAACGCCCAGAATGTCAATTCTACCACCAGTTCAGTCCCAACCCCAACAGCTCTTATGCCCAAGTAAATAACATCTTATTTATTTGTTCCAATTAATGGATATTAATGGTTGTTTTTTTGATTATATGTTAGAAAAAATCTGAAATGTAATTACTTTCAAGTTTCTCATCAAAAAGTAAGTGTGTTACTGAGCATGTGTATTATGTTTAGGCTCCATTGCCTCGAAGAAATACTCTGACACTGTGCCTCTTAGTTAAATGACATGACTCACTGTCAGCCATTTTAGGGAAACTGGATGACAAATGCAGAAATGTTACCCCATAATGTGATATATGGCTGAAGAAAACAATCTTTAAATTTGTCAACGTATTCTATGCCTCATCACTTAATATGGATTAGACTAAAGGCTTAATCTGTCAACTTTTAAGACATGCAAGCTTAGATTCAGTGTTTTGTTCACACCGTGATAACCAAATGTATATTTTTCTTTCTGTCAAAGGCATATATCCATGACTCTCCCAGCCAGCTTCAGAGGCAAGAATACTACCAGACCAGACTATGAGCACCAGAACTCAAACCTATATGCCATCTCAGGTCAGCTAGTTATTTTATTTTCTTCCTAACATCCCAGATGTTTTTCAAAATGCACCATGAAAAAGATAGTGGTGTAACTGCATGCTGATAATCATTTGTGGAGCTGCGGTGTTGGCATTTCTTCAGACAAGCAACTGCTAGAATTAAGGAAAATATTTTTTCACACGCAGAAAGACATGGTGAACCAGAATGATAGGTTCTCTGCCACACAGCTCTGCTCAATGCAACTGGCCTACAGTCTGCTTTTAGATAATTTCACAAATGTATCGTTGGCTGCACAAAGCATTAACTACAGTCATAATGTTAGAGTAATGATTCACAAAAATGATTCAACCTATAGCCAGTTCATGAAAGCTTGCTGTTTGGTGTCTTTTCTGTGAAAAATCCTCTGTCACACAGGAAAGAATGCGTTTCATGTTCTGAATTTGTTTTGAATAAATAAAAGAACTAAGTAGCTGGCATTAAAATTGGTAGCCACCTTGGCTGAACAAAGAACAGAAACTCAGACTTCATTAACAGAAAATCTAAGCAAAACAACAGCTCAGATTTTGTTCTGCTTCTGTATCGTACTTTGTGTTTTTTAAAAGTGCTTTATAAATCGAGGTTATTATTGTTTAAATTATGATGATATGGTCTTTTAATCGATTGACTTGTCTAGTTATAATACTTTGAATGATTTTTTTTATTTCTTTGCTGACACTACCAATGCCAGATATATTTTGTGCAAACTCTTTTTTTACTCTGTTTCTCTCAGCAATGGATGGTGTGCCTTTCATGATCTCTGAGAAGTTTGCCTGTGCTTCATCTGATGTAAGTTGCTGTGTTGACTTCGCTGTTTTGATTGCATGCTGACAAGGTGAAATCTCATCTTTACCATTTATAGCTGGTCATCTAACTCAGTGCTCTCCACCTTCAGCTTCAGCAAGTGAATCTGATGGGTATTACAATCAAGTCTCTGGCTGAGATTGAGAAAGAGGTGAGTAGACATATGGAACTTTTTTCCTTGTGATGTCCATGTTTTCCAAGTTGCAGATGCCTGTTTAAACTCAAACTTTAAACTTAAACTTTCAAACTTGAAAAGCATACCGAGCTGTAAGCAAATAGCTGCTAACAACAATAGTCAGTAATCAGGATTTGGATCAGGCCACCAGAGGGGAATAGAGTGTAAGGGGAATTGGGAGTGAAGACTGGTTGTCATTTAAAGGAATACTCCACGTGTAGGACTTGAGTCATTTTAGAGATGTTAGGTGGTAGGAACTATAACTGCTGAACACAGTATCCTTCCGTCTGTGTTCAGCGCTCACTCCAAGAGTTTCAATTAAAAAAAACTCACACGCTTAATACTATCATATATCCATTCCCCTGATGTCCCTGCCCTCATGTTTCCAGTTTCTGTCTAATTATCTCTTACCCTTTCCCCTCTCTCTCTCTCTCTCTCTCTCTCTCTCTCTCTCTCTCTCTCTCTCTCAGTATGATTACAGTTTCCGCACAGAGCACAGTGCAGCAGCCCGCCTCCCTCCAAGTCCTACGCGAACATCTCTGAGCTCCGAGGCATGAGAAACTCCACATTCGACCATGACATTGCCTCTCCCTGTGGCCACACCAGCTGGAGGAGAGACCTGTACATAACTACTGAGAACCAGCCCACACAAACAATGACAGACTGACGGAAATATAAAAAAAAGAAGCCATTTCTTCCACTCTGATCTGCATCCTGTGTATGTTACGTCGCTGTGCTGTTGAAATGAAAAGAAGGGAACTGTTACATTTCATGGGGCGATCAAAAATGTGCAAAGAATGAACCACTAAGGCTCAGTCATCCAGGTTGTTGATATGCTATGACCTTGATGACTGAAAATCTTCAGACATACCACTAAGGCTGACAGACTTCATGGTGGAGACCACCAACACAAAACACTTGGGATTGAAAATTAAATGGGGTAACCCATTGTTGGACAAAGCAGACCTTTCTTGTCCAAAGGGATGGAAGGGAATCTCATTCACTCCATAAGCCATGGTGATACAAATTATGTTTCTTTCCTTCTGTCCTCTCAAAGGAATTGTGAAGTCTTCTTTCCTTATACCCAACATAAACATCCGTCACCTGAAAGAGCTGTCATTTGGGGTGAGGAATAATGACAGTTATGCCTTCGGTTTTTGAAATGGACTGATTATATTCATTTGCTCCCTCTTTGCTCTTCAAAGGAATACTCCGTTTTGGGCAAAATACTCTTTTCCAACTTACCCAGTCTGAGACAAGATGTTTGATACCATTTTCACCTCTGTATGACCACTGGTTTGGTTCCTATCAGTAGCATTTCATGTTAGCTTAGCATACACTGTAAGTCTACAGGGGTGAAAAAATAAACCTCTCAGCAACTCTCAAACTGTCTCGTGTACACAATGTATCGTGTCTTTGACATACACGTCTTGGAATTTTTAAATAAAAATTAAGAGTCGCTTTAGGCAAAGTCAGATCACTGGAGGTATAATCAGTCAACATATGTATCTTCTCTGTGTTAAGCAGTTATAGTTCCTACCATATAACTTCTAAAATGACTCCTTGAAAAAAAAATCCAAGACATGTTTCAAATACATGATACACTGTGTAAATGAGACAGCTTCAGAGTTGCTGTAAGGTTTATTTTTTTCACTTTGTCAGAGCTTGGCTAATGACTCCTGTAGACTTACAGTGTTTATGCTACGCTAACATGAAATGCTACTGATAGGAACTGAACCAGTGGATATGCAGAGGTGAAAATGATATCGAACATCTTGTCTCAATCTGGGTATTTTGCCCAAAATGTAGGTACAAAGGTAAATCAAAACAGATGTATTGTGGGAGAAAAAAAAGGAAAAAACATCTTGGCATTTTATCTTGCAACATTTACTGAGCTTCTTAGCAGGGAATGATTTTTATTGTTTTCTTTTTATTGTAGCGTACTGGTGTTTTTGAGTGCACTATTTTTTATAGTTATTTCAGTGTGCTTGCTAACCTCTCCATCACTGTCTCTTTGTATGAGCCAGCGCCTTGGATTAAAAACAGACCCACTCGTACTGTTCAAAGTTAAGTAAGCCTTTCCAGGACACTGGTCAGATTGCTGGACTGCATATACTCGTGTTTTCACAACCAGTTAGTAGTTGTTTCTGACATGTTTTACATTATCACAGTGATTTGTGTTTGCTGTTTATTTTAGCATCTTGTTGTTTTACCCATAATGTAATGTACCATTTTGCAACACTGCTTTTTTATTTTTGTTATTTGCAAGCTAGCAAGTGGAGCCCTGACTTTCAGTTTCAAAGGCTAGTAAGAAGTTTGCGTTGTCATGACTTTATCAGATTACTTTTCTAACAAAGCACCGTGATTCACAAACAAAACAGATGTTTGTAATGTGATAAGTATTTTCTATAAATAATAGGCCTTTCGTTGCTGTGCTATAAATGTGAACAATTGTGGTCAAGCATAAGTGCTTTTTTATTTTAATCTGAATATGGTTACATGCAAAAGAACTTTGTGACAACAGTGTATATTTGAAGTACTTCCATAATGTTAGAAGTCTGTATTCCAGAAATCTTTTAGTTTCCCCTCTTAGATTAAAATATTTTGTTTTATTAACATTTTAAATTTTGGATTGTAATTTCACCTGACACTAGAAGACTCCTAGCTGTGTTTAAAAGAACTCAAGTGTTGAAAAATATCAAGTTACAATTTAAATGTCAAGGTATTTTTTTTAACATCCATAAATCAGTCATCTAACCGTGTATCTCCACCTTAAATACATAGCACAACCGATCAGAAACCATATCTCCAGTACATAAGGAACACTTTGAAATCTCAAGACAGTCTCATACTCCTGAACTTTATTACAACTAGCTGTCAGTCCCTGTTGCTTTGCTGTTGCATATCCTAACTCTCTGGTCAGTCACCTTCAGACTCTTTTGTTAAGATTTTTTTTTTCTACCTCCAGTCCCAAAAAACACCAAAGGTTATTCAAGAACATTGGTGAAGTTTATTAGCCCTGTTGTATGTCGCTGTTCCATCTTTTTTTTTTTTTTTTCCTTTATATCAGTTTTTAGGTTTGTTCTGGAATGAAAATGTCCAGTTTTACAAAAAATATTTTCTCTGCAATGGCTCTACACAATATTTTCAACTCCTAAATGCATGGATTAACCACTTGTACTCTGTTCTTGGTTTGTCTAATTTATTAGTCCTTTCAGTATTGTGACCATTTTGTCCCAAATTCTCTCTATTGTGTTTAAGAAATGATTGTAATATGTAACATTTAAATAATTTCTCAATTGCACTGCTGACAGTACATATTTTTACATTTGTCATGGGGGTGAAAAGATAAATGCTCATCTATAACAGATGCTTTCATGCCAGTGTGTGCTTGGTCTGGTTGTAAAGTCAGTGTATCAGCCTGCTCTGTTATAAGCTACACCTGTATCATTTTTCAACTGTGGTGTTTACCTCCAGTTTTAATGAAATACGTTGTTGCTAACTAATATGGTTTATGTCCGTATTAACAACAAATAACAATCCTCAGTGCTTTGTGTGTCTGTTATTTTGCATGCACGGTAATTTAAAGGAATACTCCAACATTTTGGGTAAAATAACCTTTTTCTGACTTACCCAGACAAGATGACAAGAGACAAGATGTTACCAGATGATGTTACAAGATATACCATTTTCACCACTGTAAGTAACTGGTTCGGTTCCTATGGGTAGGGTTTAATGTTAGCTTAGCATAAAGACTTGGAAGTCTATAGGAGTCTTTAGCCTAGCTCCTTCAAAGTGAAAAAAATAAACCACAGCAACTGCGACGCTGTCTCATTTACACCATGTATCGTGTATATAATCATATATTAGTAATATATTGTGTAAATGAGATCACTTCAGAGTTTCTGTAAGGTTTATTTTCTCACTTTGACAGATCTAGGCTAATGACTCCTGTAGACTTCAAGTCTTTATGCTATGCTAACACAAAATGCTACCCATAGAACCGAACCAATGGACGTACAGGGGTGAAATTGGTATCGAACATCTTGTCTCAGTCTGGGTAAGTTGGAAAAACTTGCCCAAAATGATGGAGTATTCCTTTAAACGGGGTACAGGTAAAACACACCCTGTCCGATGGAAGACAGGTGTTTTTGTAGGCCATAGATCCTAAGCCACAAATTTCTTTTCACATAAATAGATTTCATTGATTTTATAATGCATAAAACCCCATCACTTGGATTGGAGCGAGGAGCTCCCATGTAAGTTTAAGGCCTTGACCTAAAGTTACCCCCAGAATGCTTACTGTCAGACAAGACAGATGCACAACACATCTGTGAAGCCCACTTGTGTTTCAAAGCCTACTTAATTGTGAGTACAAAAGCCTAAAGCAGCCTTTAGTGTGGTTGTCTTGATACTGCCTTGAATGAAAATGCACGTTGCAGGATGTGAGACTGCGTCAAGCTTCTGGTGACCACTTTCTCCTGTAATGTATTCTCTTGGTATGCCTTTTCTTTATGGTAGCTACAAACATGACCAAATTAGTCATTCAGCAGTGCTCAAACGTGGCCTCTCTCATGTCAGTACCACTGCAATAACTTTAAAGAGAGTGGTTAAAACAACAGCGGGTAAAGGACATCTGGAGCTTACCACTACACCACCACTGAATGCAGAAAGTGGAAACATGCAGGCACTCTTCATGCCTTAGTTTTTTGAAATACTGCATGGACAAGTAAATGATGGTTCTTCTAATCTAAATTATGATGGTATTTTGCACATGTGAACAGCTTTAATTTAACATTATAAATGTTCAGATTCAGATTCAGATTCAGAAAACTTTATTGATCCCCGCAGGGAAATTGCTTTGTTGCAGTACTCGTTGCTCAGCATACAGTAAGAAAGAGGTATAGCCTACTTAACAAAGGTAAAAACTGCAGAGTTAAAAAAAAAAAAAAATGTAACAGAAGTAAAATGTGCAGTGCACACTTAAAATTTATAAAAAGGTCTCTGTTATTATGAATGTGGTTGGCAGGAAATTCATCTCCATTTATTCACCATAGGGACAGATTTTTGAAATGATTTGTAATGACCTCTGCATACACTCATTTACTTAGTTATCTTCACAAGGAGATTATGCGTTTAGTCGTTTGTGTACTTGTGTGTATGTGTGTGTGTCTGCAGCTAATCTCACAGACTACTGGGCCTATCAGCCCAATTTTTTTTGTGCACAGTTATGACTGTATGAGGACGAACCTCTTGTGATTGCAGTGATTCAGAAACTTTGGAAAATGTTTGTTCTTGCTACTTTCGCTCCCTCACCACATTCATTGTCGAGCTTGCTCAACCTCTGCCTCTCTCTCCTCTCTCTTCAGTGTCATAGGCCTTTTTTTATGCTGTTGTGCCTGCTTTTTCCCTGATGGCGAGTCAAAAAAATCCATGACGTGGATTTTGTTTTCTGGGAGAGTTTATAAAACACACTGCTGACAAAGAAAGTGAACAGAACACAGAGCAGACATACGGGAGATCAGCACTGTAAAAAGTGTCAGAGGCTGATGGAATCTGTCAACAAGCGGGGGTTAAAATAGGTTCGCTGCCTAATGCTTCACCACTGTGAAACATGAAGTGTAAAACAGCCGTCACTGTTTTATACATTATTCATAACTAATTTGCATAATTTTTTCTGGTCTTTGGACCAAGTACAAATCAAAGCCATCATGGAAAACCCCTCTCACCCTCTCTACAACCATTTGTGACACAAAGCAATAACAACTATCTACTTTATATAGACTTTATGTCCCCACACGCCTGGAAGAGATCTGTACTCTACTGCACTCCTCTAGTTAGTGTTGTTGTTTTGTTTTTCCAAAGTCCAGAGTTGTACTCAGGTAAGATGTGCAATATGCCTCCGTTTGCCTCACCACCCAGCTGTACAGGCTGCCTTAGCCCTCCATAGTTGGATGGCACACCAGCAAAGCTGTCCTTTGGTGGATTGGAGTTGGCTGATGTTCCAGGTGTCTCATTTATAAACTGTGGGACGTTCCAAGAGAAACACTACAAACAGACAAAAAAATAAATGAATAAACATGGCTGGGCTCACATGTACACAAGTTTCCAATTATAAATCCCAAGCAAATTGAAATGTTTCGCACATGCTAGGCCTTATACTCCTTAAGCCCCACAGTTTACCACAAATGGTCAATGAAATGTCCTGCATGAATATTGATATATGCATGTGAAGGCGTGCCATTTGACAGTGTGATGTTCTGATAGGAGAGGTACAAGCAAGGAAAGATATATTGTTTGGTAGTTTAGAATAGGTATTTCAAACCAAAGGTTTGAAAGATAAGGACTGAGACATGATTTGGCTACTGTGTGTGAACCAGGTATGCTAATGACTTTTCTATTCATTTAGTAGATAGATAGATAGATGGAGGTCATTCCTTTCCAAGTCCATTCCTCCAACCATTTCATAGCTGAATTCATAAATGTTTGTGAGACTTTAAATCTTATTAATCATGCAATAAATGCAACATACAACAAGGGTCATATACTCAACCTTGTGTATGTATATAAAAATTCTGAGAATTGCTAGCAAATAATTCAAACAATTCTGAGTTATTAAAGGAATACTCCAACGTTTTGGGCAAAGTACCCTTTTTCTGACTTACTCAGACTGAGGCAAGATGTTCGATACCATTTTCACCTCTGTACGTCCACTGGTTCGGTTCCTATGGGTAGCATATCATGTTAGCTAAGCATAAAGACTTGAAGTCTACAGGAGTCACTAGCCTGGCTCTGTCAAAGTGAAAAAATAAATCTTTTTTTTTTTTTTTTTTTATTAA
>OMLF01057466.1:5815-24792 GCA_900302615.1 Holocentrus rufus | reverse complement strand
ATGTTTTTTCCTGGTGTCTCTTATCAAGATGCTTTGTTATGGTTTTTTTTTGTGTGTGTGTGTGTGTGTGTGTGTGTGTGTGTGAGAGAGACAGAGACAGAGACAGAGACAGAGAGAGATAAGATGTCAAGTGTCCAGTTTGTCACCCGAAGACAAGGTCATTCCAGCCACCTCTGAAAGAAAGACGCCTATTGGCATCTGAAGACCGCTGTCTGAAGATACACTGTTTGACTACAGTTAAATATGGTCTGACTACACAGTATCTCTGTTATATAGTATTATGCAAGAATCCTATTCATGTGACCTGGGTTCAGTTCCCACATGATGCATGTTTCATAATGGCATCTTTGGGGAGAGCACAGCATTGACAATGAAAGGTTTAGGGGTTTGTGGCTGTGCCATGCATACCAAAAGCTGAATACAAATGTTATACTGCAAGGTACCAGGGTTCAAGAGTGAATTATGAATTATGAATTCCAATTACTCTTATTATTGTATTTGTGTGGCTTTATTGAGTGGCTTTATTATCATCAATCATTAACACTTTTCCTTTTGTTATTCTAAACACTGTCTGGTCGCTCGTTCCTCTTAAAAATATGCTGCACAGGAAGTGACGTGTTTCAGTGTCCAGAACTTTGTAGCTAGCATGGGCAGTGATAGCCAACATGCTTGTAAGTTTTACAGGCAACTGGACTGGCTTGAGGTTCTTGCAGATGTTTTGCCTCTCATCCAAATGTCTTCTTCAGTTCTGTCTTCATGGGTCAAACGCACTTAGGAATACCAGGACCTGAATGAATAAGAACCTTCACAGACCTGAACACAAAAAGAAGAAGGTGCCACCTAAAGAAACTCAAACTCCATCTACAGAAAATGCAAGAAAAAGCGGCAGATGATGCCACCAGTTTGGCTTCACTGGACTGTGATCTCTAATGTACACTGAGCATTTGCTACACAGTCAAAATGAGGGTTAGCATATCCAAATCTGAGGCCGTGGTTCTCTACTACAAAAAATAGGCGTGTGGCAAACATCCAGATAAGAACTGCCCCAAATGGAGGAGTTCATGTATCTTGGCTCTTACACTACATTTTCATGTAAGTATAGTGAAGTGAGCAAAGTTCTTCCTTCTCTGCAGCAGCAACCCAATCCCAAATCCAAGGAAGGCAGAAGCCAATGACAGAGCAGAGAGAGGGGTGTTCTGACTTTGGACAGGGAATAGAGCCAGACAGAAATGGAGAACAAAATTATTATTGCCTTGTATGCTCACCCGGAGATATATATCTCTACATAGACCAATTCACCGTGATGTTTTGTTAACAACAACAGGAACTTCCGGGTGGAAAACTGGCTGTTTGTTTTGACTATGGAGGTTTGTGAAATCGGCGAATTTGATTATTTCTGTGGTCATATTCAGCCGTAACTGTGAGGTTCAAAGATCTACAGTTAAACAAGGTGGTCCAACCAATCTGATGTTTCTGGTGTGACTATTTTAAATGTTCTGTATTGCTTAGCTAGCATCTTTGATATCTGAAAAGGGAGTGTCCTCCTTTTTCCTCCTTCAGACACTGAATCCAATGCGTCTTTGAGCTACTAACATAACAAGATGGAACCATTTTCTCTTGACTTGAAAATATCTCAGTTGTTCCTTGCAGTGGTTTTCTATCCAGAAGTTATTGAGTTAAACAAACCCGTTGGCGACCAAATGCCGGTGAAGGAAGCAATACCTTTCGCTTATGCTACAGTGACATGTACATGGACATGGTTATTCACGAGGGAGGGGAAAATTAATGGTGTGACTCTTCACACAAGAGACTGGAAGGAGCATGGTCTGGGTAGACCAAGAACATGCTGGAAGAACTGCATCTCCTGGCTGGCTCTGGGAGTGCCTGGGGATCCTCCTGGACAGTGAGCTAGAGGACATTGTTGGGGAAAAGGACATCCGAGCTGCTCTGCTTGCTCTGTTGCCACCATGACCGTGAGCTGGATAAAGAGCTAGAACGTGGATTAATGGCTGGTACTTTACAGTCCCACAAAGGCCCCAAGTAGAATCATTTGCACAACATTCTTTGATACACTGAAAGAAGTTCTCCTATGGTTAAAGTCTTACCCCTCTCTACCTAGGAGTCACATCAGTGGGTTCATCATTGCCTTGCGGCCGAGGTTTGTTCAAACCTGCAGAACTTTATTTTAACATCTAGTGGTGATCTTGAGGCTCCCAAAGATACTACGTTCTGCTGAATTCCAAGGAAATGTGTCTAAAATGACCCAGAAGACATCTATATATTCTCTGTTGACTTCAAAACTAACTTCAGGGGAAAACTTTCAGGATACCTTACAGAACTCCTTTCTTCTAAGAGTGTATTAGCTTGTTTTGTGCTTAGACAAAAGACTGAAACAAGTATATAGAGAGAAAAAAATAGACGTTCGTCAAATAGGAGAGACTGTGGTTGCAGAGATTTGAGAGTGACAGGAATAGTAGACAATGCAAACGACATCTTAGTCTGATTTTCGACCCTCATCCTTCTCTGACTGGCTGGTTAATCCTCTCAAAGCACATTTTCTCAACTCATTAATCTGTCATTATGCTTCCTCAGCCACCTGCTTCAGAGGCTGCACCGAGAGGAGGGGAGGACATTTCACCTCCCTGCTGTTACACCAGTGTGTGTATATGTGTGTGTGTGTGTGTGTGTGTGTGTGTGTGTGTGTGTGTGTGTGTGTGTGCGTGTGCATGTGCGTGCGTGGCTGTGGGTGCTCACATATTCCCGGCGTGCATGTTTAAGTGTATATGTTTGTATGAAAGTATTTATTTATAGGCATGTATGAAAGTGTTGTGCATACCTTGGGAGTGTGTGCATTCCCTGCATATGTAATGATGTAATGATGTATGAGTGTGTGTTTGTGTGCTTGTGTGTGTGTGTGTATCTGTGTCTGTGTGTGTGTGAGAGAGAGAGAGACAGAGAGAGTTAGAGGATACTAAGTAAGAAGACTTTAAAGTCAATATCTGCCACTGAGAATCACTCAGAACATTTTAGCTGCAAAAGAAAAATGACAGCATTCTTCACTGTAAGGCAAAAAGGGTCTTTTTGGTATAAGACACCAAATATTTTTTACAGTTACTGATCGATATGAGGACGCAGAGGTTAGAACAACATATGCCTGATTTGCACTAGTGAAAAATATGTTCTTCTCACATCTGAACTCCAGAGAAGCTGGTTTCTGTCCTTTGGAGAACTCCGCAAAACCACACATAAAAATCCACATTTCTATTTTTAGGCAACTAGCCAAAAGTTGTTGAGAGTGCCTTACAATGAGAGAGCGGGTGAAAAGGCATGCAGCTGTACTGTTTATGACAAGTTAGCTGTTCTGGACATCAAATGCCACCTATGATGCTGGTCAAAAGAGGATTACAAAAATCATTTTGAACACATCATTCTCAAGCTCAAAACATACTGTGTGTGCAGTGGTGTGTACTGCTGCTCGATTATAGCAACAATCATAATCATGATTATTTTGACGTCATGGTTGTTTACTCATTTCATTTTATTCCCTTGAAACCAAAGTGTTTCAAGGTGACTGAGTTTGTTTTACTGATTTTTCTCGACCAAAGGCCGGCTTTCTGCCATCTGGGGTGTGGGGAAGGGGCGGAGCGCGTAGTTATGAAGGAAGGATGCGCTGCATTTACAACACAAGAAAAAACACGACATGCGTCTCAATAATTGTTAGTGGCGTGGCGTGGGGATTTTTTTGAGGAAGCCAAGTCAGACAAAACCTCTAATCTATATGCTTTTTAGGGAGTGGGGGACATAAAAGACTATGTTGCAGCTTGTATGTCGCTATTTCATGTAACCGAATGACCTGTTAAGAGCTTAGCTCTGTTAACTCTGTTAAGAGTTTAGCGCTACCAGCTAGCCACTCAGTGCAGACATAATTCTCCTCATTGAAAGTCCGAAAACCTTTCTTCCTCTCTGTATGCAGCTCTAGTTTAAACTGTTGCTGTAGAGGTAGTTTAGTAAAATTGTGTTTTACTAAATACTCTAAATCTCCACCCTCCATCACTGTACTTGCTAATTTTGCTAATAAAATGTCAACACAAACTTGCTAATCTCCCTTATTTCATTCAGTGGCTTGATGATGACCATACTGCGATTTGATTGGTTTGAGGCCAAAGACTGAGCGGCTTCCCTTGACACAGTCCTGGCTAATCACAGGTCAGGCAGTCTCACCTGATTGGTTAATCATTCTTGATTTTTTTTTCACCAAGGGACGCCAACTCGGCTTGGCCTCCTTGCGGACAACAGTGCGCAATATCGTATTTCACCACTCATTCGCCACGTAACATTTAAGGGGGCGCTGTTTTACACATTGTAAAATGCTCAATAAGTAGAGGAAAGAAATAAGGAAGAGATGACAGTGACGAAACACAGAAGAATTACCGAAACTGTTAAAAGGAGTATTTTCATTAAATCACAGCTACAGTCTGAAAAAAGAGAGGAAGCATGGCTTCCCTTGGCCTCCGGGAGAAAACGCCACTGCCTTGAAGGCCTTCTAACAGAAAGAAGGATAAGGTTAAACACAGAGTTTGGATTAGGGATGGGCTTTCTATTAGAAAGCATTCAAGGCAAATTTCTTCTCGCTTTCAAAGCAAATTTCTCCCATATGCGCCAGTCCATTGTCACTGTCAAATAAACAAAACAAGTTAAAGTGCATATTGGTTATTACTGGCAAATAGAGATTCATTAAGAAAGGAGAAGTTTCAGGGAAGAAGGTTTGCAAATTTTGTTTTATTCTGTTAGACTTGGGTGTTCAGGAATCATCAAAGCAAAGAGGTTCACAGCTCATAGGGAGGCAAACAGCTATTTAGATTTAATTTAAGCCTTCATTGTCCATTTTTCAAGTACACCATGAAAAGGGCCAAGAAGAAAAATCATCTGTAGGACCAAAGAGCTACCAAAAAGACTGCATGCTCCAGCCCCAAGGATGAAAGAAACTGACCAAGAGCCTCACATTGACATGGGAGGTAGGGGCTGAATGTATGTGTATGAATTTATGTGTCTCAATATGTTCTGTTATTAGGTATACAGTTATACATTTTAGAATACCATTTTTGTTATTCAAGATAATGTCCTCAGTCGTTTGCATTTTGTTCAGCAACCATAAAATTACAAATTGTGCCAGAAATCAGTCAGGCTTCAATTATATAGCACATTTCATGCAAGAATGAATGTGTGTGTTGGAAAGTGAATGAGAACAGTTGTTTACATGTGCCACACAGGGTTAGGCGGTGGAAAAGTAATAATGGATAGGGTTGGGCAGTATCCAAATTTTGTTACCTTTAGAACTTACTCAAATTCTCCCAGGGGCCACGTGGTGTTTGAGTCAATGAAGGGGGGTGCTCTAGAAAAGCCACTATATTGACATAGACCCATGAAGTGTGGCCCCTGGTCTGAATTAGAGCTCTGGATATTCCGGTTTACGTCATGCACCTCATACTACTTAGATCACCTGTAGTTGATGGTTTATTCAGACCAGGCATTCACTAATTGTTCATGAAAAGTGAACTTGTGCACTTTTGATCTTAGTTCCACCAGTAGTATTTTGTTTTTTTGATTCTGTTTCAAGATCTGCTTCTAAGAACTGGGCCTCAGGCCTGGATTTGTGCAGCTTCGCAAAAATTTAGATACTTCGTTTTGTTAATTTTGTAAAAATCATAGCTGTCTTTGATTGTGTCAAAATTCCAGACAATAAACATCAGAGAGAAACTACTACTTATGATTAAAGTAAATTTTTGTTCATGTCAATTTTCTACATGTAACTAGGTTTCTATGTGGCCGTGGTGGTAATGCTCTTAATGTGATGGTGCACCACAGTTGAGTGAATGTAGAAAAAACAGTGCAGGTATGTTCAGGTCATGTTTTTTTAATTTTCCTTTTCAATGCACATCTGGTTTGGGTGGAATTGTTAAATGTTTATTCATATTTCGTTTAAATTTCTAATAAAGATTTTGTGGATTGCAATAGCTTCTTTTTCATGTCTCAACTATATCTCCACACACTTTTCTCACGTGTTTCTCAAATTATTGCTCGAAAGCCATTTATTAGACATTTATAAGACCAAAGTTAGACAATATTGAGATCTCAGTAAAGTATAGCTAAAGTCTCTAATTGCTCCATGAGGTTGTTAAGGAGAAAACTCTGCGAAGCATGTGAGCACAGCATAAGAACTCCTGCTTTTCTTGTGCTTCTCCTGTCAATCTCAAATTGGACAAGATTGTTTATCTTAGATTGATCTATTCTTTTGCTCCTTTTTTCTCCTAAGGGGGGTGTTAGGAGAAACAGGTGAGACTTAAATAATCTCCAAATAAGAAGATCATTTATTTCTCATGAGACAAAGAAAAGACCACCGTGAGCAACAAAATCTTCCTCTGGGTTAACATCACATTCAGAGGAATTTGACAACATGCCACATGCATAAATTGTCACATGGTTGAAAAGTCTGAATTGGACATGCTAGGACTCGAACCAGGGACCATTGCATCCGCAGAGAAGGCCACTTACTGACTGTGCCACTGGGAAGACACAGCCTCCCACACACCGTATAGCTTGAGGAAATGACATCACATGTGCCAGACTGGGGAAAAACTTAAAATCCTTACAACACTCAAATACTGTTGAGAAAATTCTGATTGAAAAAAAAAAAAAAAAACACATTCTAATGTTGAACTTCAGCTTGCTTGGCTTGGCTCAAACACTTGATTCTTAATCATGCCACACTTCCCTGTCTGTCCTCTCTCTCACACACACTCCACAGGTGTCAGTCATTATCCCCAATCACCTCTGCTGAGGAGTCTGCTGGGCTGCTACAGTTTAAACTTTAAAAAATCAACAATTTAACAATTTAAATGTTGGGGATAAAATCCTGAAAAAAAAACACACATACTTATGCTAATATCAGATGTATTGTCAAATATTTTGGTGAAGTTTGATCAAACATTTAGCAAAATAAAACACACACACACACACACACTAAAAAAAATGGCCAGATGGTGGCGCTAGAACAATGACTGAACCTGTGACCTTGACCAATTCACATCAAACTTAAATCAGTTCTTCCTTTGGTGAGCCTTAACGCTTCAATCAAGTTTGGTACAAATCAGATCAAAACTGAGTTATGCTGTACACATGCACGCACACACACTCACACACACACAAAACAAATGCAATAAATAAAAGTTGGCAGGTTGTCAAATTGAAACATCAATAACAAGTCATCAATAACCCCCTCTTCCACTGCCTAAATTTTTCTTTAATGAAACTGTCTTGCTGGGTGTGTGCTCTTTCTATCATATATCTATTCGTCATCATTCATTTGGCATTAGACATTAGACCTCTACTCACCGTAAGACCTGCATTTCATTTTTAAAGGCCTGTAATTGCTCAGGCGTTGGCTCTGTCACTTTGAGGATCTTAATGGCAACGTCTCCGTGCCACTTGCCCTTGAAGACTGTCCCAAATGAGCCAGCACCTATTCTTTTCTGGATGGTGACTTCTCGTGAGTGGACCTCCCAGTAGTAACTTGAGTCTCTGTAGCCCCCACGATGCTGAAACAACAGAAAGCTTTCAGATGAATGTAACTTCCTGTATTGGTTAACTTCTCTGCTGTTTTTGACTAGCAACATATCAATTAATCACTCATGCCTTTGAATTATTTTGAATTTAGATAATGTCAGCTTGGTAGCTGGCTAACTATCATGTCTGATCAGATAACCACTGTCCTGTTGTACAAACATCTGCTTTGTCCATTAGGCAATGCTAGCTAAGAGTAACATACATATTACATATTACAGCTACATATTGACATTCATACTATTTGCTTTGCTAAGTTAGAGCCCTTCTCACTGCACAACAAGAAATAAGAGCCACCCCAACAAACAGGGTTCCAGTCCCAGTTCATGGGAACAAACAGGAACTGGCACTAGGTCCTTATACATATTTGTTTTCAACAAACTTCAAGGGAGGCAGGAACAACTGCAGTGATGACAAGAAAAGGTAACATCTGACGACAACAGTTTGCCCACTGTACTTCTGTTTTTATGGCCATTCATCTTTTATAATCTTGCTTTAGTTTCTTTATTTTTACTGGATATTGGTTAAGATCAGGGTCAAGTTCGTAACCTTGTTCTCAAATGTAGAGTTATTTCCTTCTTTTCATTCACTCAAGCTCTCTTTGAGTCTCATCTTCTGACAAAATGAGAGCGGTCAGACCTTGTCTCGTTTTTCTTATCTTCTTCAAATGCTCCTAAGCTAACAAAAGATGCTTCTACTTCAACATGATTTAAAATGTGGCAGCTACCAACTCTGTCACTTGGTTCAGTGACACACAAGTTAGTAATCAATCAGTAACACACAATGCATAAGTCCTGCCCCTAATATCCTGTTGGTTCTTGTGAGTCCAAACTGTCGAGCAGGGACCAAAATATCAACTGTAACTGGACCTGTAGCCTTAGTGACAGGAAAACCCAAAGCTCCGTTTTTTTAGTGCCAAGAGGTTTGGTGCTTTTTTGGAAGAGGGCCCAACAGCAAAAGGTTTGTTATGGATAACATAGCCAATCCTTGCCAAGCTACACACTGGAGTATAAACTAATAAATAAAAGTGGATATCAGGTAAAGTAGACTTGTCTTTTGCGTAACACCACTGAAATGACCGACGCACCACAACAATCTTATTCAGCTGTCTTCCTCTTTTTTTACAGCCTTATTATTCTATATTTAGCCATTATTTGTGCACATACAATTCACCAATAGACCTTCATGATGGTCCCAACAGTGATTTCTGCAAAGTCGCCATGCACCTGCAGTTAGAGCCTCTCTGAAGACAACATACCACTTTCTTTTTGTCATCAGATGAAGAAGGCTTGCGTTCCTTGTGCTCTGAGGGGGATTTGGGTGGTTTCCTCCCTGGAGAGCCAAGAGAGGAGGGCGGGCTAGTGGAGGGCTTCGGTGAAGGCTCAGGACCTGTGGAGATGCAAGACAACATAGCATAAGATGACTTAAAAGGAGAAAAACAGAACGTTAAACATTACTAAAGGAGGATTAACTGTCAAATGGAAGTTAAAAAAAAATAAAATCATACCCATTGTATTGTTGATTTTTAGTGCTTCCTAAAAAGAGAAAGAAAACAAATTTACATCTGACCTCTTGACACACAGATGAATATGGATGCTGTGATCTATGATTGTGTTTTGGGCTTTTTCACACACAGTTCAAAAAGAGTAGTTATTTCAAGCCCTGGAGCAATTCTCCCTTAATTTAGTTGGTTTGAACAAATAAGAACTCAGTACCTGGACTGAGACCTCGTATGGGCTAAACACAAAAGGAATTACTGGTTATGAACGAATTCACATCGGAATCCAGATCGTTCTCTGTGCCAAAACCTTGATATAAGTAAAACAATGGACCCATCTGCCCTCTGATTCAGAGTAAAAGAAAAAAATATAAGTCTGAAAACACTTAAAGCCACAGTTAATTCCTTTAATGGTCAGACATTTGGTGTGGAGGACTTTCTTCCACAGTAAACTAGGATGGAGTGTGGTTACCCCAAAACGATTCCTGTAGTTGGGTTGAATCAATCAAAGACTTATGGGTTCATTCGAAATATTATACCCTTGCAACAAGATTTTGGTTCAGTTGTTTTGGTCTGCACCAAAGACTGAAATATTGCTGACTGCATTGCATGTTCACAAACAGCCAAGTGGACCTGAAGGGGGAACTACTCATTGCTTCAAAATAACTGCTCTAAACCAACTCGGTGTGAATATGCCCATTCTATGCATTCATACTACGAGAAACACAATCAGTAAGTCACCATGAGTACATTCTTCTGTAAAGCTGAGTGACCTGGAAAATTCAGCCATTATGTGAATGGTCAACAAACTTGTTGGCTGTGGCTAAACTTTTTAACACATCAACACATTTCCACAATTCCTTGTTTCCCTACCAATGTGATTTTGTTTCATGCAAAATAGTTTTGTCTAGCAAGTGCAAAATGGACAAGAGGTTGACCACAGGCGTTCGAAGTTTCTAACTTGCACACAACTTTTATTTCAAAGACCACAGGAATAAATAATTAGTTACATCAGTTAGTCAATAGGGGTTGACGGTAAACTCTTAGCTAAATTTTTGTTTTTGTTTGATTAATGCTACATAATTAGCACTTGCTAGATAGCTGGGTTAACTCAAAACAATATTATGTTATGAAATGTAATACCAACATAGCAAAAATACACTTCTATACTTGCTCAAACTTATGCAGTTAGAAGAGACAACAGAACTGCAACCAGCACATTACCCATTTGTTCACAATGTTGCATGTCAATGTTGTATGCTCTCCAACTGACCTCTATGATGCTAGCACCAGCAGGGCCTACTGTGCTGACCATGTGAACATTGGGAGTGGAGGTAGAGCGATGCCTCTGTAAAGACTGGCCTTCTCCACCAGGCATGGGGAAGCGAAAGGCCGAGGTCGGGGACAGGAGGCCCATCCTAATAGGAAATCAGTAGCAGATTAGCTAAGATTTACATTGCACTGTCAATTTCAGAGAGTAACACCATACTGCTGTTTGCATATGAATCACATTTGTTGTGTATGGATCTTACCCAGCAGGCTCTGGGGTTAAGGCTATGTCGCTCTGCGATATGGAATTATCTGGCATTAGTATGGATATCTGAGGGTACTCATCTGAGCAGGGATTGGGATCACACCTGGACACAGTGCACAGCACATATGAAAACATGTGGGAACGGTGATTAGACAAGGACATGACACATGATGAAAGAAGGGCCTGACACTGGGCATGTTTTTTTTTTTGAGTGTTCCTGGTTGTGTGGTGATGTACCAGCTAGGCAGATTGCACTCATTTTAAACTGGGTCGTTGACAGAGTTGATCTGCCCACTCTGAATCAGCGGCATAAACTGGCCAACAGTCAAAACCAAAAGCCACATCTTACAAGTAAGAAGTTGAATGCCTGTGTCAATACAGAATAGATTCTTGAGAACCTTGTACGCACAAATGGATGAGAAAAATTAATTGAACCAAGGCATTAAAATGCAAAGCTAGGGGGAGCCTGGGGATCAAAGTGGTAAAATCACCTGCCTAGAAACCCGCGTTCACTTCCCTCTTCACTTTGCCTCAATATTTTATAGCAGGTTACACTGAACTACATCCAGCAACAGTGATGCTTTTCTCTCTCCATTATTTCTATTTTGCTACTGCTCGTGGCTATTCTCTGGCCTTGTTGGTATCTGTGTGTCATATAAGCAGAAGGATGATGTGTGCTCTCAAATGAGAATGCCCAAAATTAAACAAAACCAACTCGCTACATGGCACTAACCCTTTCTTCTCAAACTCACCGTTTGGTCATGGTATCCATGTCCAAGCAAACAGTAGGGACTTTGCTGCTGCAGTGCTGGTGAAATTTGTAGCAACAAGTCTGACATCTGAAGCCATTAAAAAGAAACTTGTGGCAAAAGTCACAATAAGCCAGCTTGAAAAAGGTTTTCCGTACCTGCACAGATGAAACAGTTCAGTGTTCACTTCTGTTGTAATAGTGTTCAATTATATTAAGTTATAACATGCATTTATCACTGAAGTCTTAAGATTGAGTATGTTCAATGACCCCACTTCACTTTTACATCCTAGTATAAACATCGTTCTGCATCATTGGTTTGATGGGGGGTATAAAGCCAGTCAGTGAAATGTAAATTGCTGTACTGCACTGCAATCCACACTGGATTCTAAAAGACACAAGACAGAATGTTTTCATCCACTGCCAACTGACAAAAACAATGAGATCTAAACCTAAATCAGAACAACCCAGTGAAAACCGACAGCAAATAGACAAGTCCCTAAAGTTTACATTTTGAAGGCAGCGTCAGGACAGAAATAAGCCGAATATATTTTCATGGACAAATGAATGGTCTGACATAAAATACAATTACAGGTGTAAGCTACTAACAGGATGATCCCGAAAACAAAGTCCTACAAATTCAGATGTGGCCTAAGTCTACTGAGGTCAACATCTAGCTAGCCAGTTACCCAAGGAGAGCGCCAGTGTTTTCAGCTGTAATACCCACTCACTTCTCTACTGGACTATCCAAGCAGAAGGGTTGCTGTATTTCTTCTTATCTCTGTGATACGACAAAAACCTCAGTACAGTATCTGCGTTGACTGCAAACCAAGGTTATTAACGTTAACGAAAATTAACTAAATAATGAAAACTAGATGTGAAAAAACATTTCATTACCTGAAATAAAAACAAAAATGAGGCTTTAGAAAAAAACTTTCACTAAATGAAACTTATTGTGTGTTTACAAAACTAACTAAAATAAACAAACAATAGAGAAAATGTCGTTAGTTTTCATCTTTGTCAATTTATTTCATACATAAGTCACACTACCTGCATCCAGAGCCGGACCACTACACAAGTTGTGTAGGGCTCCGCCTCCCCCTCATGTCAGAGCGGGTGTCAGTGTTTACAACATGGAAGAGAGGATGAAACAGAACTATCCTTCTTGTCATGAAAAGAGAAAAAAAGACCATGAGAGTGAATTGCGGGAACAGCAATCAGGTAGTCTAAACTGTTTTCTCAAAGGTTGTTGTCAGAAAATAACAGTAACGTTAAGTTGATATAGATTGTAGCGCATCTCTCTCTGTCTGTCTTGCTAACCTAGCTGGGCAGTGCATTTCTTGGTCTGTCTGTGTCCTCCTTGCTGGTTCTGTGACTTTGTGCCTGACAAAAGTGAGAGTGAAATACAACTATTTATTACGTTTGATAAACAGCAACAGGCAACAGTAGTGCAGCTCGGAAAAGATAACCACATCGCATGTGAACATGCGTCTATATGCATGTGCATGAAATGAAACTCGCGCTGACCAGCAGAAACCTCTGTGGGGACCAGTCCAGACAATATGTGGGCCTGATGGCAGACCTCAAAGGTGCACATAATTTTAAAACAACACAGTGATCATCTCGTCTCTCAGTGAAGTAGGGCTGGGCAATATGGCAAAAAATATTATCACAATATTTTTTCCCATATTGATAATAATAATAATAATAATATAATAATAATAATAAAAATAAAAATAATACTTTTCTTTTATAGAGTGCTCTTCAAGAAACTCAAAGATACTTTACATAAGTTAAAAAACATAAGAAAAAACTTGCAACATGTAACACAACAAAAAAAATCACACATTAAAAGCAGTTCTGAAGAGGTGAGTTTTGAGTATTGATTTAAATGTGGACAGATTGGTGCAGTCTCTGATGTGTTTGAGGAGAGTGTTCCAGAGGGAGGGGGCAGCTAAGGAAAAAGCTCTGTCGCCCCAGGTCCAGTGCTCAGTCCTAAGTGGTGGAGACAGGAGGTTGGCATCAGAGGAGCGGAGGCTGCGGGAAGGAGCGTGGTGCTGGAGCAGGTCAGTGAGGTAGGAGGGGGCCTGGTTATGGAGGGCTTTGAATTGGATCCACTGTGGGACAGGGAGCCAGTGGAGGTTCTGAAGGACAGGGGTGAGGTAGTCACGGGAGCGGGAGTGGATGAGCAGGTGAGCAGCAGAGTTCTGTATGTACTGGAGTTTATTTAGGACTTTGGATGATGTGCCATAACAGGGTTTCTGCAGGTTTCAACGAGTTAAATTTAAGACTTTTTAAGACCTTTTTAAGACCATTCTGAATGCAATTTAAGACCTATGTCAGGTCCATACTGACAAAAATGTATAAAGGATACCCGTCCAGAGGCTGCTTACTCATTCAGTGTCAGTCAGTGTTGTAAGTGCAGAATGTGCTGTGCTGGATGTTCTCACATAAATTCTGACCGGGCTGCACAGTTTTCATGAGTGGTTATTGGTTCTGTGTTGGTTTCGTGTAGTTTTCCTACAGTGTGATCAATAAAACTTTTCCCCAAAAAACACATTTACAGGGATGCAAACAGGTAAGGGGTAAAAGGTGAGAACACTGCACAAATAGGGGGGTCAGGGAGCATGCTCCTGCAGTGGAAAAATTTGAAAGAGATTCGCTTTACATGCTCATTTCTAGTTACTTTAAGTATATTTGCATCTGCCTGAAAACTAATTCTAACCACCATTACGGGTTAAAACAACCCCACATAAAACACACAAAAGGAATCAATAGATGCGGGAGCAAAGTATACACAAACAGACAGCCTGTTGTACCAGTAGGGGCAATTATTAGCCCTGCCCTATGGAATGGAGAGATTAACATGTGGCTGACCTGTAGATGTTCAATTAGACCATAATCCATAGCCCAATGCCTGAAAACGGCAACAACACACACTGATAAGACTACAAGGATGTAAGCAAAATTATGATTTTTTTTTTTTTACACTACTGGCTGACACACTGAGCTGAGCATACTGCACAGGGCAGGACATGCTGCATTACCTGCCAGTGTTTAATGAGAGACTAAAAAAGCTAAAAGCTAAGCCACAGCACCTGAACCAGAACAACAGCTGCACAGACAAAAATTAAGAGCTACAAGACAACCGATATCATGGTTTAATCTTGCGTTAGGATTTAATTACCCAGTGTATTTAACAGTATCCGTGAGAATGGGCAAATTTTCTGCCAAATTGGCTAATTAGTCTGCAGACGCTCCGTCAATTCATTCATTAATTAATGTTACCTAACATGCTAACTGACAGTATTTAGCGCCACGGGACATGACATTGCCCAGTTGTAGTGTTATGACTGTTTAATACCGGTAATAAGTTGATATCACAGCACTTAAAGCAGCAATGAAATATACACTAGCTAACGAAAGCTAGCTTTCTATGCAAACAGTCGTCCGCATCCTGACATTAACTTACCCAACCAACCCAACCCACCAAACACCAACATCTTCTCCATAAAAATTTACTGACATACAAAAGCAATACAAAAGAGTCTTACCATACAGAAAACAGATGATATAACAGACCGCCTCACATCGGCTGTACCGTTGCCTTCAGTAACCTTTCGTAAGCTCCTTCGTTCTAACTGGCAGATGAAAATATGACTTTTTGCGCATTCAGGTGTGTTACACATAATTGGAATTCTGTGCTCCAAACCAAGGATTTGTATTGCTTATAAATCAACCAATTCAGCATCTACGCAAATCAACCCGACAGACCTCCCACCCCATCTAAAAAAATTCTCCTCAGATCTACCCGAATCTCGTAAGTGACCTATTTTTATCTCAAAATGGCGAATTTCGCCGAAAATGGTATTTAGGACTTTTTGAGACAGTTTAAGGCCTAAAATTCAGATTGTGGGATTTTAGACTTTTTAAGACTTTGTTAGGAACCGTGGAAACGCTGCATAAAGTATGCTGTTGCAGTAGTCGAGTCTGAAAATGATGAAGGCATGGATCAAGGTTTCAGCAGCAGAGAAGGAGAGTGATGGTCGGAGGTGTGCTATGTTTTTGAGGTGGAAAAAGGCAGATTTGGTGAGTTGTTTGATGTGTTGTTTGATGTTCAAAGGAGAGGTTGCTGTTGAAAATGACTTCAAGGTTGCTGATGTGTGGGGAGGGAGACAGAGTGGAGTTGTCGATGTTGAGACAGATGTTGTGAGCAGTTCTGGTAAGGGATTTGGGACAGATGATGATCTTGTCTGATTTGTCACAGTTCAGTTTGAGGAAGTTGGCTTGCATCCATGATTTGATTTCAGTGAGGCAGTTGGTCAGAGTGGAGTGAGTTGCAGTGGTGATGGCTTGTATGGAGACGTAGAGCTGGATGTCGTCGGCGCAGCAGTGGATTTGGAGACCATGACGACATATGTTACCAAGGGAGAGCATGTAGAGGATGAACAGGAGAGGACCAAGCACCGAACCCTGGGGGACGTCTTGGGATAGTGGAGCACTGGGGGAGGAGCAGTTGTTGATGTTGATGAACTGTTGTCTATTTGTGAGATATGATTTTAGCCACTAAAGGGCAGTGCTGGTGATATTAAGGGAGGATTCAAGGCGGGAGAGACGAATGGAGTGGTTGATGGTGTCGAAAGCTGCAGTGAGGTCGAGGAAAATGAGGATATTGAGGTGACCAGAGTCTGAGGAAAGGAGGAGGTTGTTGGTGACTTTGATGGGGGCTGTTTCTGATCGATATTGATATGTACCACAATATAGAATTTGATAATGCTGCCAGTTCGGAGAGTATCCTGATAATGACTGAAGCCTCAAGAAACCAGAGGGTTCATTAGTTTAACTTTAGAAGGCAGTTAATGAATATACGGTAAAAAATAGTATGTAAAGTATGTAAATGTAAAGTTTACATTCATAAACTTCAGGAGTTCGTGCCTGAAGTCCAGCACTTGAAGCTCCTGAACCCGTCTTTCGCCACTGTGCTCAGGGGCATCGTGTCTTTGGCTATGAAGTAAGCGACTGCACTTGTTATACCTTGCTTCTTTTTGATCGCTTCTCGTGGAGCAATGGTCGCAAACGACAACACGATTGATTGTTCTTTTGGTACAGCCCCGCTAGCGCTGCCAACAGCAGAGCCACCAGGATGTTGGTCAAAACTTATGGACGGAGTAACATGGGCCCGTATTTTCATACCCTGTGTAGTCACTGGGATGGGGCCTTTTCAGATATTAAAAAAGATTTGTTGTGTTTCCCATTTTGGTTGGTGCTGACTGACGGCATATTTTGCAGACCGTCTTAATCTGCACTTCGTCACTTTCCAGGTATCCAAAGCACTTCCATATAATTGACGTTGCGGTTCCTTTTTTGTCAACAATTTCCTCAGCTTTGGAGGATAACGCCAGCTCACTTTCAACGTCACTTTACTGCTCCTCGGTTCCACTCATGTTTTCCTTTTTTTCCCCAGATTTTACCAGCGTACATCCAGTCTCCCCACCTGTAGCCTGTAGCTCCAACAATGCTTTGCAGCAGAACGTGCAAGCCAAAAACTGCACTGGCTGCTGTCGCATTTATATCTATAGAGCTCTGTCCACCAACAAACTCAGCAACTCATCCCACTGAAGCACATGTTAGCTCAAGATGCATCTCCAAAGGTACCAGAAGTAATGAATGAGTTCGGCTTGAGCGTGAATCTGGCTTCACAATCACTCTGGCTTCAGCAGTGATGCAACCAGCCATGTGACATCAGAACCAATCACTGACAGGGGGAGGGATCAGAAGTAGTAAAGACACAGTTCAGCTGTGATGTCGTGCACAAAGCACACCGAAAGAACAGAAAACACCACATCTTATGTCTTGCAAGACGTCTTTTCACCCCAAAAGTTCTACTTCATTTGATGTATACCCCCTACTTTAGGGGGTATACTCTGCCTGCATCTCACCTCAGAAGCAGAATTACACACATTTTGCACTTGAAGCTGCTGCTTGTGTAGACTGTTTACATACATTTTTTTAAATGGTATGTTTTACTGAGTTATTACACAATAATTCTGGCCCACCCCTGACAAATAAACCACATTACAAAAAAGACTAAAACTAGCACTGAAACTAATAAAAACTAAACTAAAGCATTTTCAAAAAATGAAAACTAAACTAAACTAGCAAACCCACCTTAAAAACTAGTTAAAACTAAGCTGAAATTGAAAACGTTAAAAATGTTGTCAGTATACCATTTTGAATTCACTGCTACCCCCCATCAATCCCAGAATGTAATTGATTAGTTGCAGTTAATCGTGTTTAATTCAGAACAACTGACTTAAAACAGACAGTAAATGGACAAGTATAAACAGTTCATGTGAAGATGTAAAAGTGAAATAAGGCACTAAAAAGCAGACTTTTTCAAAGTTTCTGAAAAGTTCACATTCTCCAAGTACAACATCTTCAACAGTGACTACCCTAATGGGACAGAGAACATTCATGCCATGTACTTACAAAATTATGCATGGTGAGGGGGACATCATCCAGAACCTCAACCAGAAGCTCCTCTCCAACCAGAGGAGTGATGTCAGTGTCCCATTCTGTCAGTCTCTTACGACTGGAGAGATCAAGATAGTACAAACACCAAGATTAAGTGAGAAATATCGTCCATTTTAAACCTCTACTTTTATAACTCTTAGGCTCCAAGCTAGCTGGTGTTAAATTTAAAGTATGCTTAATGCACAGGGTTTTCCATTAATTCCATTCTATTCTACTATGTACAATTTACCAGACACTTGCACATTTAATCAGACAAATTTTGAAAATAAAAATAGCAGAACCACATGAGCATGCTTTAGAGAGAAAATAGATTTCACCATGTGGTAAAATGAACTATAGTACTTACACACACTATTTTTTTTCTCTATTGAAGGCAGGGCTAATAAAGTTGATTATCATTTTCCAATTCAAGCCAGTTGGCTACCAATGTTATTATCAAATGTCTTCTGCTTCGACAGTTTCCCCACCCACTCCCCTCGCCATGTCGTGCCACATGATTGAGGAAAGCTGAATAACAGATAATTCTGTCTATGATTTTCACAGAAACCTATAAGCTAATGTTAGGTTTTCATTGTAACAGGTGTCTTGACGGGCAAGGTAATTTCTGGGAGCTCAAGTCTCATATTCTGTGATTTCTGTAACCATGCAAACTTCTATGTACACTACTCACAATAAGTTAGGGATATTGTGAGATCCTCAGTGGATTTCATACATTAGGTGTTTGTTTCACTTCAGTGATTTTTGGGATAGGGAGGCAATTGTATTAGGGTGATAGACACACCTTATTTTGTGTTTTCCACAGAATGGTCTCACTGTGTACAGTGCGCCTTACATATTGGAGCCAATACCAAAAAATACAAAAAGACAACCCTTTTCAATGTGGCATCAATTTCAACATTCTGGGGGTATTAAAAGCTGGTATTGTCAGTAAGAACGTGCAGTGACTGAGCCATCTACAATCACCAAATCTGTTTTGCGCTGACTGGTGATGTCTGACTGGTGATGTCCAGACTGTTGCACCTCCTCCACCAAAGTGAACCCTG